>NMRA01000210.1:667310-692882 GCA_002633005.1 Phoronis australis
TTCATGTTTATGTGTAGAAACTAATAACCTTTGTACCCAAGTCTTATTTAATATCTGAATTAAAATATGTGAAACAGGCTAAAAGTGATTTAACAATGTGTATTTTTCATGACACTTAAAATGTGCTTCTGATCTCAACAAGCAATTTTTTTCCAATGCAATGTTACAACATTTACTGAATTAAGGCTTATTCATGTTAATTCGATAACTGAGCTGGTGGTCCTGGGGGTGGGGTCCACGATAAAATAAGGAAACTCACTCATCTAGAGAATTTTATTGGAAACAGCATAGTTTTGAAGAGAAACTGCTGTGAAAAAGTCACTCTTGACTTCTGTGCATCACGCACCATACACCTCTTATTTTGGGAGCACTCCCACCCAGGACAATATAAATATGTGCTGCTAGCCTACCCGGCATCGGGTGAGTTTCCAAAAAGAAACACTTAGTTCCACTCAATAAACCTGTTATTCAGTGGGGTAACTGGTGGGGATAACATCACCGAACGATGTTGATAGAAACTGATTGCTAAAAACTTACCAAGTAATGTTGTGTAGTCTCCGAATGGAACTGCATAGTCACAGAGCACACACGGGGCTTCAGCATACACACACTTTTTGTCAGTTAGTTGACCCCGTTGACCGCAATTGTCCACGAATATAGTAACCTTAGGTCTTTTGGTAATTTGTGGCCACCTGTCGAAGACTTGCACCAGAGAAATTAGCAGTAATAAGACTTAGCGCGACGACGTATTTTGATAAAAATTCCATCTTTTACCAGTTGTTTACATGCAGACAGCCACGCATGCGCAATTCAATCACCACTAGTACAGCAGCGACACCGCGAGGAGAATTCTCCGAATAGACCCATTTGGTTCTGCTTTGAGTTTACTGTGAGAATCTGTACTATTTTTACTTTCGTGCTGTTTTTCTAAAACTATCCTCATCACTTAACATCGACGAGTATTCTACGACAAGCTAGGTTGTTAGAGAACTCAAATTACGTTGGATTTAGGGATTGTTTAATTTGTAGTAACCTGAAAATCGGGCTGGAGTCGGCAACCCATGCCACAGTGACAGTAGTGAGACATTGTTCATAGCAGTGATGACGAGGAATTTTTTCACGGACAGTCAGTGGGTGGGTATATGTTTGAGCACGAGAATAATGAGGCAGAATATGCACAGGCTCGACTTGCCAGAGCGTCCCGCGACACACTCCCACTGGATGGTGAAAAGCACCCAAACTGCTTACATCCTGCCGCTGTGACTCCCTCGCCACACCTGGCACCGTCGAAATAGCTCCAATACTTTAGACAAGTCCACAATAAACGTATCAAAGTTTGGCTCGCCGATCTGTTCATTGGACGACAAACTGTCCTCGTCACTGTGTGTCGAACTGGGCCTGCATTCACTCCCACTACTCAACATCGCTGCAGGGCTGCTTACAGGCTCTGGGCTAGAGACAACAGCACAGGGCGAATAACTGCTAGTTCCGGAATTGAACGTTCGGAGGCACGGGTGACAGTAGATGAAGCCTTGCCGCCAGTCACTGTAGTGGCCACAGCTCGCGAGGCTTCTCGCTTAAAAAACGCACTTCTCGGGGGTGGCGACGGGGCACTGCCGGGAATCAACAGCGACGGTATGGCACCCTTCTTCAGGCGTTGTTTCGAAGGGACCTTCATCAATTAAAGGAGAATGCCACCCGATTTAATTAGTGTTTTTGCCGTCTTAATCGGTCTATATCCACATCGCCTCGCATACGGTCGACCTTACCTTGCCAAGAGGTGTCGCGTTAACCTGTGAGGAAGGTGAGAAACGACACTAGCGACGTCAGTGGTTCATATGCAGAGTGAATGCCGCTATGTTGCGGTGCATCGTTCCCGCTTGTCTGAACTAAGCAGCTGCGAGGAAAGCGGGTATATCGTTTTTCATACTTCCTCGAGAGTCCGAAATGCTTAGGAAGTGGCTCATAGTAGTGAAGAATGAAATGTACGCTGTAAATAGCAAGTATGAGGCCGTGAAACTTCTCCGTGTCTGTGGCCTGCAGACGTCGACAGTGCCTGACGAATGCAGGCTTACCAAATAACTCCATACGTTCCTTTGTCTGAGCTTGTTCACGGCGCCTCTCTAGTATTTCTTCGTCACTGTATTCCTGTTCGAATTGATAGCCTGTAAAACATAAAGATCCACCTGCGAAGTAGGGACTGATGAGCTCTAGCTCGTCCTCAGTCGGGATTGCGAGTTGCAATGTTGGCGTTTATTACTGAGCATTCTTTTTCAAAATGAATTGTTCTCACCCTAACCAATACTTATATAAACCTGAAAAAAGTCTGTCTCATTAGATGCAATTTGTAATGCCTTTGGAGTGTTCGTGAGTGCAAATGATTTGAGAAGCCAGCAATGAATAAATCACTGCGTTACCGCGGTTTTAGGTAAAATAAAACTAATTGACGGGACACCGAGGCCACCTTGTGAGCTCATGCTAATTTAGTGTTTGCTGGCAGAAAGTGTTGTGAAACAACTAGATTTCCATCCCACGGCCAGGTGTTAGGGGAATCTTTATTTACATTTACATTTACATTACTCAAATAATGATTGTCAATGTACAACTTCTGCCCCGCTGACGGTGCTGTAGCGGCGGAACACGACCTGACTGAAATTCGCAGCCCTCGACGAATAAGTAGATTTGCAGTTTCGTGGCTATAATTCACCAACATAATCAGGTGCACACTTTGGCTCACTAGTATAGTATTTTCTTGACTGGAAGTTTAGTTTCCACTGAACTTTGGCTGGTTTATGTTCGTGATGTCTGATCAGTTTCCGAGCCACTGGCCGCCGGGATAACGAATCGATCGGCGGCCGGCCGCGACGGGCCTGATCGGGCTCCGAGCCACTGGCCAGGATAAGAAGCGTTTTGTGTTTAGAACTCAAAAAATCACAAGTCTAAACAACACAGATCTAGGCTCTCCTGTATGTATCTCACGGAAAATACTTCCGATTTATCTCCGAACAGACCCCAAACTCCTGCTATGGACCTTATTGGCCTGCCGAACTTTGTAGGCTATGGTGTGTCCAAATACCAATAAATCCGTAAGAGTGAAATGAAACAACACGTTTTTATAAGAACTCGGTGTATTTTTAAGGGATTTACATCGAAGTTTGATGATTTATTGGTGTTAAATGATGACTTCAAGCGATAAGCTGACACCAGTAACCAGTGTTGTGAACTGCTGAACAGACTGCGTGTGAAACCGATGACGTCATTGGATAATTTCAACACCTTCGTCTGCCGTCAGGTGTCAGGTAACGCAACCGTACGTGTCGTTATGGAGTAGAACTACTCTATCTAAATTGATACAAATTAGGTTGTTTTTTGGGTGGCATGCTCCTTTAAGAGTACATATCTCTGTCGTAATCTGACGGCAGAAAATGTTTGCCACACACTCGGTAACCCTCCACTGCTTTGGACTTTGCGTGGACGGGTAACGCTACGTTCTTCACACGAACGAGCCAAATACGGCGAAGTGTGTCATCGTTCGGAAAGCGATGCAAACAGAAGGTACTTTGAAAGCGCGCGTGAGATGATAATGAGTACATCCTGGCACACAGCAACAGTGTGGCATGTTGACTGACTCGTAAACAAAAGCCAACGACGAACGAACTTTTCACAACCTAGGTAGAACGATGATTGACTCAACAGCTCTCACAGTCATACAATATGAAAAGAAATTGGCGCGAAATTCTTGCCCCCCAAAACGTCACATCCGGAGTAGAGGACGAGTAATTAATTAAATTACGAAAAGATGTAATTAAGTGAAAAATATGTCTGAGATCATCAACGCACCTTATTTTTGCTAAAAATGACATGAAAAAGGGTTGCCTTCGCCTTTAAGCTATCGGCTATTCCAGGCTGAGCCAATGAACATTCACATTCACCAGATGACGTAACGGGTTCCTAGAGTGGAGTGATTATTTAACCACTTGAGCCATTCATTCATGGCCAAATTTGATTCAGATTCTGGCAGACATAGCTTTGGAATCCGGTGCTGTTGCTGTCTTAATGTTGTAGAGTGGTCTAACCTACATAAATAATGCAAAGAAAAATTGTCGCAGATAGAAGTATCTTGTAACTGAGTGAGACTGACCTGCTAGTGCTGCAGCCAATCTAGTATGGCTTCGACAGGCTCAAGAGGACCACTAGTGACGTGATGAGAACACAGTTTCATATATAAAACACCGCGCAAGACTAAGTCCGCTTTCGACCTCTGTGGCGTTCCTCTTTTTGGACCAATCCTGAAAATCTGATGCAGTAAAAACATCCAGCTAAAAATGATGAACTCAGAATTCATTTTCATTACGTCAGTTTTTGAGTTCGTTATGACGGAGTTAGCCCATTTGTTAAATCTCGAATTTAGTGACGATTTGGGCCGCTGCACCTGGGCTATGTAAATAACGAATGATTTCTGCAGGCAATTCACGTTCACAAGATGACGTCACAACTTCCGAGAACAGTGGGTGATTACTTGTACAGTAGTAATAAATGCGGCCACTTTCATGTATGCTGATTGAGTATGCATATGAAGCCAAAAGGTTCTTAAATGAGTAAGTTTCTACGCATTGAAATGTGCTTAATCTACGCGTACTTTTGCTTAATTTCCACATGCGTTTGCTTAATCTACATGTACTTTATAACCTACGTGTTCTTTTGCTTAATTTACATTTGCTTTTGCTTAATCTACGCGTACTTTTAATCTACGCGCACTTTTATTTAATCTACACGTACGTTTAGTTCTGCTCTCAATTAATTAATTTGAGAGCACGGGTACGATTGGACTATATGAACTGGTTAAAACTACGCGTAGATGACGCAATAGTACACGGAGATTAAACACACTTCTACGCGCAGAAAGGTGCTCGTTTGAGAACCCTTTGGTGCTTCATATACATGCAGGCTTAGATTAACTCGCTAACCCGTATAAAAACCAGTAAGCGTTAACAACCGACAAGCTCGGAATACCATATTCTCGAGCCACATCGCATAGCCTGATGTGTGAACTCAAGACATCTCGACAATTTTTACTGCCTTTATAAGTTGCTAGATGAAAACAAAAAAACGAATCGAATGTTAATTTTTTGACCGTGTGGTTCATGATACAGCAAAAATATCACTGAACTCCCTTTGTCATCAATAATCAATGACAGTGAGAGCAAAGAAATATGTCTGCGAGACGCCACAAGGGACCCGCGAGGGGGTATGCGTCCGCGACTTGGCAGGGGAACAGCATGTGTCAGAGAAGAGTTTTGTGCGTGGACAGGCCCAGGTCAACAAAACGCGCGTAATCGGTCATGCACAACAAAAAAGTTCGTAGTAAGTGAATTTTACCTTTTACCTGCTCAGGCCCGAACCGCACGCGGGTAGGAAGTCTAGGTGCCTTGACGTTGACTTTAACTCTTTCGCGCCATTTTGACGAGTCTACCACAAGCACTCACTGATTCGATTTCCATCCTATGCCAAGTTCCAACTGTGTGGTAAGCGCAAACACAAATGGGGACAAGGTCGTGGGATCTGAACGACTTGCGTATAGTCTCAGACTAATGTAGCAGGGTACGTAACATATAGTAAACGATGATGCCTTCGCCCGCCTCCGGGGATTAAGTGACGCCAGAGGATTGGTCAGAAGAAACTTCGCCGCCACGATATGGTGAAGGTTAGTGTGTGTACAAGTTATGTACATTTCATCGATTCTACGAGGAGACCGGCGGCTTGTAGAAAATCTCTTGTCCTGAATAACTAATACAGTAAATCTATTTGAAAGCGATTTTGCAATCTGGTTAAGTAGCCAGAGTACATTTACATTTGTGTCGACTTTTATTTAGCGCGCGCGAAAACATATCAACATTTGCTTAAATGCAAAAGTCTCAACATTCATCAGGAATGCTCTGGAACTTTTTGAAATAATTTTTCTTAAATTTTTCTCTTACTGGCACTTGCTCCTAAACTCGCCGTGGGATACAACCTCACACGCAGGCGAATGGGCACGCATATTCGGTAAAACAATGCGGCTGGGCGTATTTGTATTTGTAAGCAGTTACGCACAGGTTTTGAAACACTCCCAGCACAGTAAAATCCATACTTCCATCACTAGATTTTGGTAATTGGCATTTTCTGCCATTTTGTGACGATTGCGTCACCGGTAAAACTATATAAATTACTACCGTGATTGTTGATACAATTGCAGACTTAATGTTTACGTCAATCACTGACGTGGCCTTCCATTCGCTCTCTCAGATTAATCACGTCACGGCAGATTGACACGCATAGTGTTCTAATATTCGGATTAAAGGATTTTTATTCAATGAAATTACTAACTTTCCGTTGAGTGTTTTTAATGAAACCATGGCCAAAGACCAAAGTATTAAAATCTAAACACTAATTTATCCATATGCTCTATCATTGTTGTGGTTCTGACGTCAAGCCGACTTACAAATGTCAAATTTCAGTAGTGGTCCACAATCCACGGTACTCAAAATCTATGACAAAGTGACATTTTTTCTAAAGGTGGGTTAGCAATTAAGTTAGATTAAATATCAAAGAGTAATGGTGAACAACCCTTTGGGAGATTGAGGTGATGAAGAATTATGGAATGTAAGGAAACTGTCTACATAATAGAAGGATACTACGGTTAATCTTCCCTATTTCCATATTGGGACTACATTTTTCAATATTCGTGGAAAAACGTATCTTAACCTTAACACTGTTACAGTGTGCCAATGACATAACAATGGTGAGGTTAAAATATGATCAAAGGCTCTTAGAATGAAGCTTACACGTGTAACTACACTGGATTATATCCCTGAGGTCACTACGCGTATGTCAGATAGGCGATAACAGAAGACCCTAGAGTGCACTGCAGTTCGTTTCCGTCCAGGCAAAGCAATGCAGAAGACCACTGCGAGGAAATTGGAAACTTTGCAAAACGGAATTACAGGACCATTCAGGAATGATAATTTTCTAGATTATCAAATTGCTTACATTTCTTTTCTTTTAGAAGTGGCCTTGAAAACGACGAAATTTCACGTAGTTTATAAGAAAGTTGTAGAGTGGACGGTCATAAAACGTAGTTTGGGGATTATTGTCGGATGGATGAATTTTTTGAAGTTATTATTATTGTTGGATGGGATAGACTTCTTAAAGTTATTATTATTGTTGAATGGGATAAACTTCTTGAAGTTATTAACTTTGACCAGAGGTATATAACATCAAGATCATGTGTGTCTTTTTGACTTTGTAAAGAAATCCCAAATTCTCGCCGTTGCCTGTCAGATATTCGTTGAAATCTCCTGGTTAGCAGTTTGTTTAATCTTAAGATAAATACAAGAAGTTTGTTTAATCTTAAGAACAATACAAGAAGTGATACAATTCCTGTCCACAAATCTAAAACATCATGCTGGCAGAAATCGTGGCCTTTGACTTCACCAGTTAAATACGCTTAAAATACTCTGCCGTTTATCTTGTGGGTTCAACTTCTTCTAAATACGGTTAGACTACGACCGCGGGGGTTTCAGATTCGCCGAGACTGATATAGGAAAATCACTTTTCTTGCCTACAATATGTTAGTATGTACTTGTTCAATGCTGAGCCACCCGTCAAGAAAAAACCTTGATACAAGGATTAGGGTTCGTCCACCTGTTATTGAAACTACACGTACGTAGGCAAACATACAGAGTGTACCAAAAGTAACTACAGTTTAGTTTGAATGCACACGCAATGTAACTGGGCCCTTAGATATTCATGCAAATGACTTCAAACGATATTTGAATTTTGCTCGTGTCATTTCTGAGCATTGAAAAGGGAATTAACTCGAAAATTGTTATATCCCACTTTCTCCGTGCTAAAAATACACAAAAATATCACCTCATTCATTGACTGAAAAGAACGAACAAAGTTATGAGTGAAGACGAATATGAATTTTATTATGATTGCTTAGAAACAGTTAAACTTATTTGAGTTTTTTAATTTCGCTCAAACTGTCCCTACTCAGGAGCCCACATTCCGTCGCTCGGCATCACATTTCGTTCTTCCCATGTGGCGTTCTTCTTACAGCATTCACCTCTGTGAATTCGTTTTACGTAACTTCTCAATAAACTATTTTCAATTGGTGCTTGGTACTTCAATAGCAGGATATGCTTGCCTTAAACAGGCTTTTAAACTATTCCTGACGAAAGTATCAGCTCGCGCGCAACGTCTACTACAGAGATATTCACTTTCCCCTGTAGGGAATTTTCAGAAAAAGTCACAAAATTCCCGATTTTTGAAATGCACGCTAAAGAAACACTGTGTAGCCACCACATAGTTTCTAATCTCCCTTCCACTTACGATAAATGCGCGCATGCGCTCACACTAGTTCGACAAGCAGTTGCCCGACTATATAGATATTAATGGCAGATTATCATGGCTGATCGCACTCTGAATCTGAATCTGAGGTCGACTGCACAGTATGTGGCATGCTAGTGAAGCAAGTAAATTTCCAAAAATAATTCCAAGTGCATTACAGAATATTCTTGAATACTGCAATATTTTTATAACCAATTTTAACCAGTTAGGACTTGCATCAATTGCCTCTGCTATTTATTTCGCCATTGTTTTGTGTACATCAAATGCCAAAGGTCACATTTTCCATATAAGGGAAATTTGTAACATCTGTGTCTTTCCATACCAAATTAGGAGAGGTGCTTTGTTTTGTGGAAGAAAAATCGACGAAGTGACGAGCAGCTGACAGACCGTTTTTATGAAATTTGATACTAAAAGAAAAATGCTTCGACTTCAACAGAAATTCAAAATTTTACGAACAAACCGTTGAAATACTTTGGTGAACAGATTGAACTCTGTCTCAGCGGTAAAGAACCACTTTGACTAATTTATCCTGTTTTTTACGTCCCAGGCTTCTTCAGAGCGTAAATGAGCGGTTTGTATAATTGATTTGATATTGGGGTGTCTATGAAGAAAGAATGTTGTCCTCACGAAAACTGCACATGAGGATCTAATCCGGGAATTTTAGGTCATTTGCATAAAACGAAATTAAACTCCACATTTGCATTATAATCACTCACGACATTCAGATAGCATGTTTCTCCTAGACACTAAATTGGGTACCTTTGCAGTTACGATTGGTAATTGAACACTCACCCCAAGAAAATTGAACAAAAGCTACTCTGATGTGTACACCTTCCGAAGTCCATATAAATGACACCTTTATAAATATTTATATTTTTGAAATGATTGTACAAGATAAACACCTAATCGCATGGGCGACGCACTCCCACATTTTTCAGTGCTGCGCTACCCATGGTCTAAAGGCGATGCACCACAAGGGGGGTGGGGAGGCTATAGCCCCAACATTCTTCAGTGCTGCGCCGCCTATGAACCATTACCAGCTATTTACACGAAAATCTGTGTGACCAATTTCGACGTGCAAGCATTTAAATCACAGTGTCACTACTTTTGGGACACTCTGTAGAGAACGTGTGAGTAAAACCAAGACTTTCCCATTCTCTCAGAAATGTTTTGTACATGCCAAGTAGGGTGCGTTCGACTAGGACGGTGACAGAGGGCAATTGAATAAACGACTTGCTGAGTTATTTGACTGCTAAGTTCATTTTGCGAAATTGGGCGTTTAATCCTTTCGCGCGTCGTGACAAGCTGTCGAGTCACAAAACAGGCGGATTATGAACTTATTTCATTAATCCTATTTGGCAGAGGTCGCCAGTTTATTGATTGGTTAATGCCATTCGGTCGTGACCGAAGTTGGGGAAAACATCAACTTACCTAGCGGTCATTAGTGAATGTTCCTGCAAAGCCAAGGGGATGCTTGTGTGGTGTACTCTGGTGCTGCTAGGCTGCCTCGGCTGTTCTTTAGGAGAGAAGCTTGAAAACCTGAACGTCTTGGTAATTTTTTACTTTATTGATGGTTCTATACTACTCATAAAAACATATGCAGGCTGCTGCCAATAAGGTTTTGATCTTAAGAAGCCTTTCAAATTACTGGACCCGATTTTGGAGAGTGTGGCTGCTAAATTCAAACTAAACCGAGTTTTTCGGCTGTAATACATTAAAACGAACCTTGATCTTAGATCAGGGTTATGAAAAATCGCAAAGCCGCATGTCCTTGTATTCTCTGGCAATCAGATTTTTCAAGGGACTCTTCTTAAAATGTGTTGGCCATGATTTGTTTGTATGATTGATATACGAAAACTTCGCTCTAATTTGATTTTTAGCCGTTCCAACCGCATAATTTAGTCCTGCAACTGGAACAGGTCGCAACTGTATGAAGGTTTGTGTTAGCGTACATAAATTTATTGATATATTTATTATACCCGGTGTGCATAACAAAGGTCCCGAGTATCAAAAGTGACCTGGGAAATTTATAAAAAAAATTTAAAAGTTTTATTTTTTGCAAGCTCAGTGTCACTTGATTATACTTGTAAAACATCAAACTGATAAGTATTTCCACGAATGATAACGAAAACTGCTTTCCTTTTTGTTGTTCTCAAATTAAACAAGGGAAGTTGCTTGTGGGAAATATGCGCCACGTTAAACAGCAAAACAGTTGAAATTTGAATAATCCAATTATTCACTAATAATACGTATCGTGATCAGTTCAACATTTTCTTAATTCCTGAGATTTATTATTACTACATTCATTTATTGATAAACCAACCAATATTTTTCATATAGACGTTCTTCAATGTGTACTTAACTTTATGTTCACCAGTTCCGAAGATAAAATGAATCTCATTAATGAAAAATAACTAAAATAGAAACAATTCAACTTTGTATGTAAACGTGTCTCTATTAAAAGCTCGTAAAATGAGGAATTGTTTGATGTTCACGACTGGCAAAAATTCAGAAGTAAGAGTTGAGAATTCTAAGTCTTGAGGTTAACGTTAAAATTCGTTTTATAGAATTTTTAGCTCAAATGAAGCCGAGAGTATCTTGAACTGGGACCACCAGCAACAAAATCGGCAGTTGTAATAATCGCGGAACACTTTGCATCACGTTTTGTTCGCATTTTTGTAAAAAACCGGGCTGTTGTAGCAAAACGTGGCTGACGTCATAGTTTGTTCCGGTTTTTTACAAAGCCAAAACATTGGTTTGACTCCAAAGCTATTCTTATAGCCGGCGCATGGAATAGTTCCAAGGCAGAATGTACTACCATGGCCAGCAGTAACTCGAAAAACTTTGTAGTTTATATACATTATGATGTCCAGCTCCTGTTTCTTGTCAAAAAACGGCTGCGGCTTTCATTTGGGAATTTGTTTTTATTCAATAGTTATGCCTACCTTTTCTATTTTACTAAAAAAAAGTTAAAAACTCAGTCGTCATCGCTGTTGGCTAAGATTATTGAATTTATACTAGGATTGATGCACCCATCTTTATTAGTTGCATCGTTATTGGTGTACCTTAAAGCGAACGTAAAAACGTATATCCACGTTGTACTTCCGAAGGTTACCAAGTGCGATAGTCATCAAGTGCGAATTTGACGCTACTCAGTGGTTTGTGTAATCCATGATGTAATCAAGCACAGAACAATAAATAATTACCTTCAGCTCCTACTAAAAGAAAACCGAAAATGCCAAACATATTTTGCTATTCGTTTTTTAGTGAAAAGATAAAATTCCGGGCCCAGGACAAACAAATTTTGATTTAGGTTTTGGTATTTTAAAAACTTGTGGTTTAATGGATTCGTAGCAGAGCGGGCAACGTGATCTATCACAGACAGCATTTCTCACAAGAACGGACCTCCACACTGCCATTATCATAGACCACAAAGCCAGATTTCCCCCATTTCCCATGCAGTGAGGCCATGTAATGATTAGAGTACGTCGCCATCTGTCAATCCCCGCTATACAAAATAGTCGTCTTCCATCACCAAAGAGTGGTGCCCTGCGAGGTTTGAATATGTGCATCATACAACACAGGAAGTGACGGCGACTCCGACAACAATATCATAAATTTGACCTAAGATAACGGTGATTCTTACCAAGTGGCAACAGCGATTGTTCTGTCCACAATGGTCCTGGGGCCGGTTGCATGAAACAAACCCAATAGGTACTCAACAAAGTTCCTTAAATTTTCAGCGCATTTGCAGACTACTCACTATATGTTATATTTTTGTTTCATTTTATCTTTATTATTAAGCTCTTCTTTTGTTTGTGAAATTTTAATGAATATAAATTTATTTTTTGAACCGTGATCTCTTATTTTCGATTAAAATATATACAAAGCTAAAACGTGACGTAGCAATGAAGGTCAAATGGGAGAAAAGGGATAATCGGTGTTTACGAAAAGACCACAAATGCGCTAAAAATTGAGGAAAACATAGTTGAGTCCCCACAGGGAATGTTTCATGCAACCGGGCAATGCGGTCTGTTTCGTGAAAAGTGACTAAGTCTGAAGTCCTGAAATTCTGTATTACGCTCAACACTTAACTACTTCCGAAGAAATGATTGAGTACCGAAAATACTGATAGCTACTGGTAAACAAGACAAAAAATAAGTTATTGCTAAACTGTGGCGGGTTAAGAATGGTGTACCAAAGATGTATACACTGGGTAATAGTAAGAGGGAACGTAAATAATGAACATTTTGGCTAATATGATCAAAACCCTGAAGATATCTACGTCAGACCTTTTACTGACGTTTTCTCCTTACATTTCAGGGCAAGCTACAGCAATATGGTCACGTGAAAGTCCAAGCAAATGGTATGACCATGTTAGATAAGGCTACCCTGACTGGAGCTATCAAAAACTTTCAACACTTCGCCGCCATTAACGAGACGGGTGAACTTGATGCGGCAACACTAAACGCGCTGGTGGCGAAGAGGTGTGGCAACCCAGACATCGTTTCAGACGACGATTATGAGAATGAGCACTCGCGCAGACGTCGCTTCGTCTTGGTTGAGGACAGTTTTCAGAAACTTGAACTCAAATACAAGTACGTGTCCTTGAACTGTTAACTTAAAATACAAGCCTCTGCTATGTTGCAGGCAATTTTAATGAAAAGATAAATTGATGTGAGATATAAGTTATCCAGTAGACAAGAATAAGGAAAAATTATAAATCTGTAGTGGGTTTACTTGAGAAACAAACGGCAACGTTTCTTCAGCCACTACTGACATTGATTGTTCTTTTATTTGGACTTGCACAAAGCTGACTGTGCGCTGGAGGTTGGAAGAGGCCAGAGCCCTCGGTTTCGAGTTGAGCATGCCGTAGCGCGTGCGCACTCGCGTAGTTGAAAACTATGTAGAGTAAACAAGTGCAAAACAGCGACTAAATGTAAAACAGTGCTTGTTTATGTCACCAGTCCGTGAATATTGCTGGATTCTTTCGACACTGAAATTTACAGATTATTCCTGAAGTTTGCGTTTATTCCATGCAAGGATGTCAGCTTCCCTGAGTTAGCAGATGCCGGGGTGATTGGCGAAAGCGGCAATCTGCATTTTACCTATAGCCAGGAGTTTGAGTGACGGCTTAACTGACCAATCACAACGCAACATTCTTGACACACCTTCGTTTCCAAGTCGCCATTTTACCCAACAAACAACTCGTTGCCGGGTACAATGTATTGTTTGTTTGTAGACAGTTCACAAGGGGGTGGAGCTTGCGATAGGTCGAATGGAATTTTAAAAAACTTCAGTTGTAATAATTTGAAGACTTGTTTTGTCTTTTTCTGGAAGGTTAAGTAACGATACAAAAACAAACCATGGGGAGGACGTTTTGAAAACATGACTGGCTTTGTAAATTACCGGATTATCACTTAAATCAACGGCTTTACACTCCAGAATTGCGCAGAGGTGTTTCTCAGCAAGAAAGAGTTCGTGATAGTGCTGCAAAAGTTTGGAAATGACATAATAACAACTTTTTGATCTAACTTGTCGACGTCTTTCGTCGTCTTCCTAATAGAAACCTACTTCCCAAATTTCATGAAAATCTGTCGAGCAACTCTAATGATAGAGCAACTCTAATGATAGGAAGGCAAACGTAGACTTAAATTGTCGAATAAGTCCCTCCATAAAAATACAGCTGCCAAATTTACAACGAGCCTGCTAAGGATTCCGGAGATAAAGCCGCGAATGCCGGACAGGTGGCGGACCGGGCAAAGATGACAGCAATATGTACCTATCAATACATGTGTGGGTGATTAAAAACGACGGTTTTTGCCCCTCGAAGTCAAGACGCAGGCATCACCAAAATGTCTGAACTCAAAGAGTTCACGCTATATACGCGACACGTGTACCAATGTTTAGTCAGGGACAAGTTGATGGAAACTACTTAATTTTAGTTGCAAAAGTTTCGCCTTAAGTGCGGGACAACCAGCACCGTCGACGAAAAATTCTTTAAATCGAATTTTTGACTCCCAAAGTTTCGTAATCAGTGGACGATGAGCTGTAGTGTAGGAGAACAATTCGTGAGCACTTTCCCCTGTCAACTTGATTTTTCTTGTATGACTAAGTATTTCTAATCCATTATACAAAAAGTTCCCATGTTTAGTTTGCACGTTCTGTCAAGTATGTTGACCAGTAGAGGGCGCTTCACACAGCAGCATAAGCCAATCCCAAACTGAGAAAACAGAAAAAATGGAACCCATATCTTGTACCAGCGATAGATGCACATTATACAACTACTCGGGTTACCAGAGTGAAAATCCTAGCTGGTTAATTTGTTGATCTTAGTCTGATCATGAAACAGTAGGCAATAAAATGGGTTTTCTTGCACAATACGTGTTAGTATTTTCGCCAGTGTTTACAGGGGTTTGGAAAAAATAATCAAATGGGGCTATTCGGAGAATTCTCCTCGCGGTGTCGCTGCTGTACTAGTGGTGATTGAATTGCGCATGCGTGGCTGTCTGCATATAAACAACTGGTAAAAGATGGAATTTTTATCAAAATACGTTGTCGCGCTAAGCCTTATTACTGCTAATTTCCCTGGTGCAAGTCTTCGACAGGTGGTCACAAATTCCCAAAAGACCTAAGGTTCTATATTCGTGGACAATTGCGGTCAACAGGGTCAACTATCTGACAAAAAGTGTGTGGATGCTGAAGCCCCGTGTGTGCTCTATGTCTATGACTATGCAGTTCCGTTCGGAGACTACACAACATTACTTGGTAAGTTTTTGGCAATCAGTTTCTATCAACATCGTTCGGTGATGTTATCCCCACCAGTTACCCCACTGAATAACAGTTTTATTGAATGAAACTAAGTGTTTCTTTTTGGAAACTCACCCGATGCCGGGTAGGCTAGCAGCACATATTCATATTGTCCTGGGTGGGAGTGCTCCCAAAATAAGAGGTGTATGGTACGTGATGCACAGAAGTCAAGAGTGACTTTTTCACAGCAGTTTCTCTTCAAAACTATGCTGTTTCCAATAAAATTCTCTAGATGAGTGAGTTTCCTTATTTTATCGTGGACCCCACCCCCAGGACCACCAGCTCAGTTATCGAATTAACATGAATAAGCCTTAATTCAGTAAATGTCGTAACATTGCATTGGAAAAAAATTGACACCTAGAATGAATTTTACTTGTTGAGATCAGAAGCACATTTTAAGTGTCATGAAAAATACACATTGTTAAATCACTTTTAGCCTGTTTCACATATTTTAATTCAGATATTAAATAAGACTTGGGTACAAAGGTTATTAGTTTCTACACATAAACATGAAGATGAAATGTCAAGTATGTTCTGCCTTACAAAAGTAGTTTTGTCTTGTCTTTTCTTTTACAATTTGCTAATATTTCTATTCTGTTACAGGCAAGAAAAAACAACTGAAACCAACCGCCTGACCATCTATTTCACCGTTGGACAAAGTGAAAAGCAATCCTTCAGCAATAACCTGAGAGAATTGAACGTAATTCAGAAATTCAGCACCTGATATGCCTGATTATGGACTCCCTCGCAATGTTGTTTCTTTCTGTGCTTTTTCAGTTTGCCATTTGTTTTTAAATACACTGATAATTGTTTATTCTCGAATCTTGTGCATAGCAGCTAGCTACAATTGAAAACATACAATAAGACAATCGATGCAGTCACTGAATGTCATTTCCCCATAATCTGTACCAAATTGAAAAGTTTTTACCAATAGTATAAAGCCTTTCTTCTGAAAGGAAAATTTAATGTCACTCAGCTTTTGGCTTTCATTTCACTGGGTTCTAGTTTCAATGGCCTATAGAAGCGCTTGTAAAAAAGGTCCAGTTTCAACACGTGGCTTTCTTTCATGTAACCTCATTCAGCCTCAATAACATCCACAATTAGACCCTTGAAGGTAAACACAGCAGCATATCACTTGAATCGTTTTGAGCCCAAAATCAGACTCTGAACTAGACCAGAGTGTGACTATGTCTTCTTTAGCTTCAGTCCCTCATGTTTCTTCCAGGAAAGGAAATAAACTATTGTCCACACATGACTCATTGCCTATGAAAGGGCATCCTCACCAAAAAGGCTTATTTGTGTAGCAGTCAGATATAGTTCGTCTGGATACACAGACATTCCACTGGCACATTGTCTTATGGTAACTTAGTACTGCGATTCACATTTCTCCAAGGCCACTGACTTGCACATTGTGCCATGCAGCACTGCTGGTATGCGGAAGTGCTGTGGGAAGAGAACGGAGTAACAAAGGTTGTCTATGATGCAGCTTGAAGTGGCCTTAAAATGTCACTGAACCTGGAACAAATATTGAAATATGAATAATTAAGTACTCCAGATTGGATCAAAAATCTTATCCCTGTTTTTCAAAAATATATGGTGATTGGTCTACAGTTTCACATAAAAGTAAATAGTTACTATTTTCAGAAACCAAGGGTGTATATAATGAGTATTGTATACAACTGTGTCTTTATTTCTTATCCCTAGCCATAACAATTCTTTAAACGCATCACTTGTCTGTAAAATATACAAGTTTTTTTGAGACAACTTCAAACCTTTGTTACCCGTTTTCAAGCCTTTTTAATGTTGTTGCTTTCAGCAATTTTAAACTCAGATTACAGGTTCATGGGTCTGTCAAGCATACTTCTAGCCTAAGGTTGAGGGAACCGTTTTTCTTCTAAAAGAAGATATGAAGACGTGGGTCATTTAAAAATGGTGGATAATCTTTCTGTTGTTTAAGAGTAATTACAAATCGTAATGCACCATCAAAAATGCAATTTTCACAAAAATGGCAGTCATTTGAATTTTTTACGTCTTGCAACATTTCAAGACATGAGTTAAAGGAGAATGCCACCCGATTTAATTAGTCTTTTTGCCCTCTTAATCGGTGTATATAAAAATCGCCTCGCATACCGTCGACCTTACCTTGCCAAGAGGTGTCGCGTTAACCTGTGAGGAAGGTGAGAAACGACGTTAGTGACGTTAGTGGTTCATATGCAGAGTGAATGCCGCTACGTTGGGGTGCATAGTTCCCGCTTGTCTGAACTAAGCAGCTGCCAGGAAAGCGGGTATATCGTTTTTTTTACTTCCTCGAGAGTCCGAAATGCTAAGGAAGTGGCTCATGGTAGTGAAGAATGAAATGTACGCTGTAAATAGCAAGTATGAGGCTGTGAAACATCTCCGTGTCTGTGGCCTGCAGACGTCGACAGTACGCACGAATGCCGGCTTACCAAAGAACTCCATACGTTCCGTTCAGTGTTTGAGCTTGTTCACGGCGCCTCTCTAGTAATTCTTCATCACTGTATTCCTGTTCTAATTGACAGCCTGTAAAACTTAACGATCCACCTGCGAAGTCGGGACTGATGAGCTCTAGCTCGTCCTAAGTCGGGATTGCGAGTTGCCATTTTGGTGTTTATTACTGAGGGTTCTGTTTCAAAAGGAATTATTCTCACCCTAACCAATACTTATATAAACCTGAAACAAAGTCTGTCTCATTAGATGCAATTTGTAATGCATTTGGAGTGTTCGTGAGTGCAAATAATTTGAGAAGCCAGATAAATCACTGCGTAACCGGCTTTAGGTACAATAAAACTAGTTGATGGGACACCGAGGCCGTGTGAGTTTAGTGTTTGCTGGCAGAAACTGTTGTGAAACAACTCGATTGCCATCCCGCGGCCATTTGTTAGGGGAATCTTTATTTACATTTACATTACTCACATAATGATTGTCAATGTACAACTTCTGCCCTGTGCTGTGGCCAAAGCGGAACCTGAATTCGCGGCCCCCGACGAGTAAGTAGACTCAGTTTCGTGACTAATTCACCAACATAATCACGTGAACATTACTTTAGCTCACTAGTATAGTATTTTCGTGACTGGAAGTTTAGTTTCCACTGAACTTTGGCTGGTTTATGTTGGTGATGCCTGATCAGTTTCCGAGCCACTGGCCGGGATAACGACTCAATCCGGCCGGCCGCGACGCTGGGGCCTGATCGGGCTCCGAGCCACTGGCCAGGATAAGAAGCGTTTTGTGTTTAGAACTCAAAAAATCACAAGTCTAAACAACACAGATCTAGGTTCTCCTGTCTGTACCTCACGGAAAATACTTCGAAATTATCTATGAACACACCCCAAATTCATGCTACGGACCTTATTGGCCTGCCGAACTTTGTAGGCTACGGTGTGTCCAAATACCAATAAATCCGTAAGAGCGAAATAAAACAACACGTTTTTATAAGAACTCGGTGTATTTTTAAGGGCTTTACATTGAAGTTTGATGATTTATTGGTGCTAAACGATGACTTCAAGCGATAAGCTGACACCAGTAACCCGTGTTGTGAACTGCTGAACAGACTGCGCGTGAAACCGATGACGTCATTGGATAATTTCAACACCGCCGTCAGGTGTCAGGTAACGCAACCGTACGTGTCGTTATTGAGTAGAACTACTCGATCTAAATTGATACAAATTAGGCTGTTTTTTGGGTGGCATGCTCCTTTAAGACTATTCAGTCACAGTGAATTCGGAAAATGTAATATATTTTCGTGGTTTTACAATTGATACAAGTAGCAAAACAGTTTCATGAAATCAACTTGAATGGACTTCTTGAAGGTTAAGAATTACCTCACTATGCTCTTTTCCCCAAACATTATTACCTGTTATTTCCACACATTCAGTTGTACCAAATATTACAACCCCCCATGCCAATCCCCCTCGGGACCTGAATAAGTAATTTAACAAAATGACTTTAAAAATAGCTGTTCTTTTTCAAAGGCTTTGTTCGTTGTCTCCAATATTGAAAGTAGGCTTTGACAACAAATCTTCACTGGATGGGAAGATCTTGTTGGTTTGCTGCAGTCAAATGCTAAAAACCAATTTTTGTCTATTCAGGGCCGGTGCAGAAGCGATGCATATCTCCTCTGCACGGTACAAGCCTTCAAACCTAAAAACCAAAGGTTACGTGAAAACTGACGTGATAGATTTCCATTTCAACGTGTAATAGATTTCTAGAAGACGTATGATAGGGAGTAAACAAATGGTCTAATGCAATGGATATTTATCACTCACGTACCCTTTGCCATTGGGATTGGATTGTAATCTTAACTCATTAACCTGTATCGAGTTGACAGCATAAACATTCAGCATTGATTGATTTAACTGTCACTGATAAACTTTTAGAAATCATTCCAAACGATAATAATGCTTTGATGTACGAAAAGATCCCGATTGCTACGTCAAGTATCGTATCACATATCACAACATACAAAGATTAACCAGACTCTGGCAGGCGACTGCCTGCCGCGAAGTCGACATCGGCGAGTGCCTCAGTTAACAGGCATCGGTAGAATAATCATGGAATAATCGTTAAAATAATCACAAACCTTACCTTTGCATGAGGTCGTGCTTACTTCTTCTCATAGAAGCACCCTTTTTACGCAATCTCAGATTCAGTTGGCATGGCTGCAAGCCATTTCACCATGTATTTAAAGGGCTCGCGAAATCGAGGCTGTTAATCTATCACCACTAGTACACGCCCGCCCTCTAGTTGTAGTAGATTTTCCGAATAGCCCCATTGGTAAGTGGAGCCTTGAATTACTAAAATGTTTTTATTTTGTTCTACTAATTTGAAAAGGCATCATTTGAGAATTAGTTATTAAAGTTCATTTCATAAATGATTTTAGCGAAAATGAAGACCAGAAGAAGCGCAGCCACAGTTACATTGTTTTGTGTCTGAGCTATTAAGAAGAATATTACATTAAAGAATATAAATCTGAATAATACAAAGTACTGGGAGAACGGGCTCAACAGTCAGAAAGACTAACTCCACACGTGGCATTTAATATGTTTTCAACCCTGTCAGCACACATAATTTATTATTTTTATCAGTATGTGTCCAACGTAATAAATGTTGGTTGTTTGTCGTGACTTCTGCAGCGGGTACGACAAATAAATGCTGTTTAATGGGTCTGCATTAGTCATTACTAAACACAGCGTTTTGTGGGCACGTTTAAAATGTAAGTCGTTACAAATACAGTTTTCCTTGAACAACAACACTTGTGTGCATTTAACAAAATGTGTCAATCCTTCTTCGGTTTACAAATTTACATCTTTGAAACATCAGAACATTCACCAAAACTGAGAAATTAAGGGTACAAATTAAAACATCAGTAATGTAGTAAACGTTGATAGATATTCGTTATTTGACTTTTGCATATTTCAATAACGCAATTCTGTGCTCCATAGTACGTATCTATTCACGGGACTCACCTAACTTGTTTCAAAAGTGCGGGTGTTGATTGTAAGTGACTGTTTACTTCAATGTGGAGGGTTTGTTGAAGTTGTGAAAACGGTTTCTAAAACTCTGTGGCGTGTCCTGGTTGTGATATGGGTTGAGTATCGCTGGTAAAAGTCCACGAAAGGTAATACAAAATCCAGAGCTTCTTTTGTTCTACTATTTTCTTCATTAGTCATACTTCATTATAATTTTTTATTAACAAAATATTACCACGCCCCCTTACCCTCCCACACTCCTGCAGTTGAGGAACTGCTCCTAAATTCATCATTTGTTTAATACAAACACCAAAACGGTACGGTTTGTAATTGTACCACCAGAGTAGTGTGAATTTTTGAAAAGCTTATTTTTACAGCTATTGATAGTTTGATTTGTTCAATGTGATCAACATTGTCTAAATGTGTCTATAAATGCCCGGATATCTTGTTTTATCAATAATGATGTACAAGAACAATAAATTTTAACATTTTGTCCGTTTCCATCAAATTGGCAACTAAAATGGCGGGAACATTTCATATTTGAAAAGTACATCTATGAATGACGTGGATACCAGGTGAAGTTACTACAACAGGTCAAAGTTCAATGTGTGCCGATGCTTCATTTACTGAAGCTATTTATGAGCTTACTACATTTTTGCAGTGGCATCACAGTGCTCCCACCTGAACATGTGTTGAAGTTCAATGTTAAGGGTATCTCAAACCTTATTCACAAAAATTGACCGTTTTCACATTTCACAAACATCTAGCAAAACACCTTAGCCTCATTCTTGGGGAACTTCAAGTACGACGGACATATCGTGTAGCGGGTAAAAAAGATTTACCAGAACCACTTTCAACAGAGTGGAAATTTGTTTACTACTTATCCAAGGTCAAAGGTTACGAAGCTGTCACTCTGATCGAAACTCACGCTCTTGGCATGTGCACTTTCCACAATTTACAGTCCTTACATCAACCGAGTCCCATAAGATTTAACATGATCTAACAAAATTTTAATCAACCAATCACAACTCGCACGTAAATGTAAATGGTGTTGCAGGATCGAGATTTACTCAACTAAAATGTCAGTTGAGGACCAAAATTATCAAGTGAGGCTGTCCTTCGAACAATGGGCCAACCACAGCGGACTCTCATTCACTCAAGTGTTTGACGATTCTCCAGCAGACCTCTTTATCAAATTCGTTAAGAAAGAGCACGGCGATGACTACCCATTTGATGGTAAGTATCATGTTGATCAGTTGCTTCAGTACTCTTAACTTTAACTTTGTGTTTGACTTTTTGAGACATCAAAGATCTATAGGGTGCTTTACAATGCAAGTGAACCAGTGCGAGAATAAGGTTATCTCAAATCTTATTTAGTGACCTTCATTCTAACTAATGTATCAAAAAACAAGCTACGCCAAGTAGTAAAAGTGTATGTTTTCTGAAAGAAAAAGACCAGATTATAAAATATGTTTTTTATTGATGAACCATTATTATTATTACGTTAAAACCTTTTTAAGTCAAAATTTCATTTTTAAGAAAGGTACATGGGTAGCAAAACAACGCCGTGGTAGATTTTAATTAAACCCTTCATAAATGAAAACTTCACCATGTACTTCTAAAACGCTGTAAGGAATTTCCTATTACTCATTTAATTTTGTTTCTATGACAAATTAACTCGCGAAACGTAAAGTATTTTTGAGATTGATGAATAAATACTAAAATTTGAAAAGTTTCAGTGAAATTCACCGTGCCGTTTTCGCAAACTTGTGTTCCTAAGTTGAAATTAAGCCGATTTGCCGAAGCCGAGGAAAACGTTGAGAGTTGTCAAAGTCTCACGGTTGTCACTTAATTATTCGGTTAAAACTTGTTTTTGGTCACTATAACTTATACATCCCTTCACCAGTTACAGTTTTGTTTCAGTGACTTTGCTCGAGCATAAAACGGGCTTCTTTATATAATGAATTGATTGATTGATTGATTGATTGATTGCAGGACCTGGCTCAGTTTTGGCACATGCTTTTTTCCCAAAAACTGGAATCGCTCATTTTGATGATGACGAAAACTGGGCTCTTAATCCTGAAGACGGTATGTTCAACGAATTCTGTTTAGAACAAGCTGGTCTTGGAAGTTATCGTAACTTGTTTATTCGGTAGTGTAAGTAACGGAAATAGACAACGTTGAAATCAAATTAACATTAAGTAACATTTTAAAATTTGACTATGGTCAAAATGCTCTCAGTAAAAACAACTGTACGCTCTACAGGAGTTTTGTTCATCAGATAAATAAAATAACTCAAACAGGAGAATTTATTTTTGACATATCGACAACGCCGGCCTGAACAACAGCTTTCACGTTTCTTTCTGTGGATGGAGCCGAGAGATATCAGCTTTACCGGTTGCATAACACCTGGAAATGTTACTTACACTTACAGCTTTGAACACATTTCTGAACAAATTTAGTAACTTTTTCACAGACAAGTGTGACACGAAATGTTATTAAAGTTGCGGAGAGGACTTGCACAGTATGGTCGTATTGACTTCCATGAATGACTGTCGTTTTGATTGCAGGTACGTTCTTCGGTTACGTTAGTCTTCATGAATTTGGTCATTTGTTGGGCTTAAAACACACAGACAACTTCAAAGCTGTTATGGCTCCGTACTACAAGACAGATCCCAACCCGAAACTGCACCTTGATGACATTGAAGGAATTGTGCAACTATATTCTGCAGTTCGTAAGTTTTAGCTCAGAAAACCACGCACGGAGACAAAATTTACCATCACGAAGTTTTAGCTCAGCAAATCATTACTCACGCAAGGAGACAAAATTCAACATCACGAAGTTTCAACTCAGCAAACCATGACTCGCGCACGGAGACAAAATTCACCATCACGAACTTTTCGTTCAACTAACGTGTTCAGTAAATTCGGTCAACTTAATTTTCAAGTAAACGAAAGTTATACAGTATTTACTTCCTGGAAAAATAACAAAATTACTAAGAGTGAATATCAATAATTCTTTTATTGTAAGATTTGTGATTAAAATTAAGTAAAGACATCACTGAAACTATTTTTCAAACTCGAAAAATTCTCTCTTTGTCCGATGCGAACATCATGTAGATTTGACGACACTTTGTTTTCCGTGTTTTTAAAAAACAACATGCATATTTTAATATGGTTAAGTTCGTAATGCAGCATGAAGGTTATCAACTCAATTGGATAAACTTTTGCAAATCATTGTCACACGGGTTCAAGAATAAGTTCCTTCTCTCTTTCTGTTGTCATTGCTTGGAATCTCAGTGAAGAATTGTGTATAGGACTGAATGAACCGTATGTCAGCGTGGCCAACATTGACCTATTTCTTGAAAGTTACTTCGACCTTACGCTCACACTTCAGGATTGCCGAGAAAATTGTTTAGTCAAGTAATTATGAACGCATCAGAATATAGAAATAAACGACAATTTTTTTCAGTAACTATCAGTTAGACGTATGTTCTCAGAAGATTCTTATTTTTCTCGAGTGAAATTTAATCATTTTTGGAAATAATTGTGTGGAGCGTAAGAGTGATTTTCAGTCTTGAGTCTTTTAAGACTTAAAAGTCACTTTTCGTAAAATACAACCCAGGTGGCATGTGAGATTTTAATTAGACTGTATAAATAGCTAACAAACAAAAGTCGAAATTGGTCTTTAGTTTTCGTGAAATAGGTTTCGTATTCCATACTGTGATAGGATTCCATTTCCGTTGGCAAGTCAAGTCACAGAGAAAGTAAGTTTCGAATTTGCAACTTCAGGGTGGTCAACCTCAATAAACTCTGAACTGTTTTCTATGAGTAGCCAATTGGCTTCGATGTTCTTGTTGGTAACGGAATCAGAGTCCTATTACAGTAAAGTACGTCAATTTTATGAGTGTGAAGTCTCTCGGCACACTAACACTTCTTTCGACACTCGGTATAGTTGTCGATCATCCAGAGAACAACTATATAGCAGATCACCAAATTAAAATGACGTTATATTTCGAGACCGGTTATGTCTCATTTTCATGTTGAAGTAAAATGGCATATGGCAACAGCAGTCGGTCACAGAAGGCCCCAACGCAGTAGTGTGCAAGTGTACAGTAAAACGCGAACTACAGACGCAATGGGAGGCACAAATCAAAAGGATACTAAACCATGCTTTGGTGATTTCAGCCAGTACTCGTTTTGTCATCGTGTAATGCACCATTGGCGCCAATCTCTAAAGCTAAAAGCAAGAATCAACTAAAAACTTATTTATGATCGACATATGTCCCGAATGATATATAATAGCTCGTGCGTCTCAAGCTCGTTACCAGAGATGAAACAAGATGGGGTAGGCGATATAACGTCATCGATTATGACTAATACAATTACAAGTAAGGCCATTATATGACTAACACAATTACAAGTAATAGATAGTGACTAAACATAAGTAAGGTAAAAAATACCAATCTCTGGTAAGATGGGCATCAACCAGCTGCCGTCTCCACACCCGGTCATCAGCCTCAACTACCTGCTTCACCATCCAGCCTGCCGCCTATCTCTGGTAACAACCCTTTACCTTTGGGCTTTAATCTTGATGAGATGGTTCGTAACCTTATTGTTACCGACCAGTTCATTGATTTTTACCATGTGCTGCACCCCACGCAATCGTCCTCCTCCGTCCTGTCAATTAATCCTCAGGATGACCAGCAGGTCATCATTTCCACCCCCAAATCGAAATGCCTTCAAAGCTCCAACGAATGGTTTCATGCCTTCCTAATTTATATGTCCATTTAAACCACCTCCCATCCGCACCAGGCCCCCCACTTGTGCAAATATGCTCAGACTATTTTGTACTTCATCTCCACCTTCGGATACCACCATGTCA
>NMRA01000211.1:0-60458 GCA_002633005.1 Phoronis australis
TAAGAGATCCGTACAACGTATCGTACTATTGACCTCGATTTGCTTGCAAGGCAAGGCTTTGTGAAATGTAGGTCAAGTTGTGGAGGGGTCACTCACTGAAGAGTCTCTGCCAGTGTTGCAACGAGATTGCCGATTGGTTTTGCCAATAGATATCACTGCATCGGATAAGCGACTGTTCAACTTAACTGGCTTCACCTTTGACCCCGAATAACCAACAGTGACACGATATAGGTTGAGAATGCACACACCTGAAAAACATTGCACGTTTAAACGGTTACTCCGGCCGCAGAAAGCTGCGGAAATTCAAGACCATGCACGCAAGGCGGTCTTGAACACTAGTGTCATGGTCTTCGTGCTCACCGTTCGGGCGGCATCCCTGTAATGCCAACTAAATATTTATGGCAATAAAAAAACATGTATTAGCAACATGAAGTACAGTGTTATCAATAGACCTGTACCGGTACGCCAACAGCAATGCTCATCCATAATTAACGAACACTGATAGGTTTGAAAAGTATGAATTGATGAAATGATTTTCAAGTTACAGATTAATCAACTGAGGAAATCACAGACGGTAGGACCACGAACCACTCATGCAAAAACGACACCTGTTAGCTAAATTGCCTTTTAAGGCACCTTGTGTTGAGTGCTACATCGTCGGGTACTTTCAAATTGGTAATTATTTTTTACTTTCATGCTATATCCGTTTCACTCAATATCAAAATCAATTGGTTGCTCACTTTCTTTTGAGATAATTGTTTAATAACAGACTCAAAGACAACACAGTTCTGAATTTCAATTTCCTTATACACAGCTTGTTTAAATGTCGTGACACGAATCCAGTGTTTGGAATGTTCACATCGTCCGATCTTATGAAAGAAAACATTACACGTCAAACATGTCATTAACGTCTACTGTATCTGTATTAACTGTTTTAACTTCTTTCGAAACATTCAAACAAGCTTTATGCAAAATGTTAGAAATGTCGTTGTAAAAGCCAGGAGTGTCTCTCACAGGAACGACAGTGGCATTCATTAGCTATGGGCCACGTACGGGTTGATGGATGCATTTCCAGCAAATATGAGTAAAAGCATTGAGGCAAAAAGGCCACAGCACTCAATTTTCCGAAAGTCAGATGGAAAGATATTAGCCAATTTTGAACAACATAATTTTAAAGTACAAATAGCGCTATACAATGTTTAACGATGGCGACAATTTTTGTGGAATCTTGTGAGTGCAAGAGGTGGGCCCTCGTTTCTTGTGGGTACACCTCTTGTTTTAGCTTACTTTTTTGTCCATTAGTCAGTCCGGTGCGGTAGTTGAGATTGTTCCCTTGCCGGAAAAAATATGTACCTGGATGCAGCTCGGCCATGCACACTTTACAGGGGGGGACATTCTGTACTTTCACTGACGCTTGCACTGACCCCGTAACATTTGTAACATTTGGCGTTTTTACTATGTTACCAGTTTCAGAAATGTGCGTTTGAAAAAATGTTCTAAGTCTCTAAAAATGCACCGTTTATTGGCCCTTTGTCGCGGTTGCACGCACACAGTCCGAAGTCGAAATTACCTCAAGCTGCCCGGTATACATGTAGCTACAAACTTCCCGCCGCGCCGTTGTGAGGTCTAGGCCATTCTCGACTGAGCGCTAAACCGCACCCTTAGGCACTACCAGACTAGGAAAGCACTTAGACACCTGACTAATAAACTAAAACCTGAGCCCTTCAAGTCATGAAAGTAAATAATGACCTAGTGTTTAAATTAGGAGCGTTGCATGAAAAATCCCTACTTATTTATAGTGATATTGATAATTCAACGTAGAATCAACGTNCCCCCCCCCCCCCCTTTGTACCAAAGCCAAAACTGACTTCGCACTGTAACTAAACAGCATCAGTACTGACAATCAAGGTTTTTGTTTAGAACTATGAATTAGATCAATAGAATTAAATGTGCCTAATGATAGTTCCGAGAAATGGGGATCACCATGGTGCATGCGCATGATAAATTAAAGGTAGATCCGTCAAGGGACGTCAAATATACGGCACAAAAACCCATTAGTTAATTGCAGACCAGTGGCCGGTTGCATGAAACCGTCCACAATATTGACTCAACTAAGGTACCTAAGTCTTTTTGGGTATTTTTGTCTTTATGGACTCACAGATGAAATACGCTTCTATCATTTCATCTTAATTATGAGCTCCTCATTGATTAATGACATTTTCTAATAATATAACTAAAAACTGAGCCCACAGTTCATTGAAAATAAATAGGGACTTAGTCCTTAAATTGAGGGTGTTGCATGAAAAGATCCCTACTTATTTTCGGCAATATTGACAATTTAAGGTAGAGTTCACTCTCGATTTGTATCAAAGTCAAAAGTTGACTTAGTACTGAAACTAAAACAATACAAGAAGATCAATCGATGTTTTCACAAGTCCAAAAATACGCAGTAGATTTAGGGAACTTAGTTGAGTCCCTATTTGGGACTGTTTCATGCAACCGGGCACCGACCTCGGAAAATCTCGAGTAACTCCACCACGCTAAACCTAAAGTAGAGAAAAATATCTTGCGTCCGATTTTAAGCAAAAAAACAAAAGCCCTCGAGCTATTTACGAGACACATGTTGTGTGTAAATTTCACGTTGATCCAATAAGAATTGCGATATGTAGCGTGTGATCAAAGACACAAACATACACACACACACACATTTTATAACAAAGCAACAGACTTGAAGAAATTCCATTTCACCAAGAAAAAATCAATACTCTAGTTCAAAATGTTAAGCAGTTATTAGCTGTGAGCCACCTGCATATCTTAGCGAAGCGACTGCGATTTCAAATGCAGGAAATGTCTGCAAACAAGGAACCCCTCTTTTCCGCTTGCCTGTGGATAATCTGATTCCCTTTTCTGAAGAAATGGGCATTTTCTTGATTTCTCACGCTCACTCAGCTGTTTGCAGCTAATTTCTTATTACACGTCAACATGTGCTTTGGCAAAAAGTAGCCACTCGCCGACCAAAGGCTTTACCCTTTACCGACTTAACTTGGAAGTCATACATTTCCTTCCGTCCAGTTATCTAAGAACTTCGGCCTTGTTATGATTATTTCAAACAAATTTACTTCCCTCGGAAATCAATTCCTTTTGCTTCACAAGCAAAACTGCCATCGTGGTTAGAAGCAGGTAGAGCTTTGAAATTGTTTGAGACGCATGTCGTGACAATTAACTTCAGTAGGTAGATTAAGGACCAATGACATCTGTAATAGAGAGACATTGTCTTCTCAAGGTAATGCAGCATTAGTAGTGATTAAAAAGTTCCAAATCTAATACGATGACCTTGCGCTCCCAGTCGTTTTTGACATTTTGACAAAAATGGTTTTCCCAATCCTCAGTTATGGTGCTGAAGTGTGGGGTTCCAAAGAGTATCGTTGTATTGAGAATGTCCATATTAAATTCTGTAACCGCCTATTAGATGTCGATAGTAGTTGTAGTAATAGCGCTGTATTAGGTGATGACTTGGGAGATTTCCACTTTTTGTGAAGCTGTTTTTAAAGTTGATCAAATGTTGGTTAAAGATAGTAAAACTACCGGTTTTAGGCAACCTCAAAATAGTCTACAATATGATTGTAAAGTTAGATGAGTCGGTAAGATCAACATGGGTCACTACTGTTAGAGTGTTCTTAAATTGATATGTCAGTTTTGTTTGGTTTGATGGGAAGAATTATTCCTAAATACTTTTTAACGAAGAGTCAAGGATTGCTTTTTGCAAGAATAGAACACAGACGTGAGAAATAATGTAAAATTGTGTAGATACTCACTTTTCAAAACGACGTTTAATCTTGAAACATATTTTTATTTCAACAAACCTCGCTGCTTTATCAGTTCCTTTGCAAGATATCGATGTTCAAACCACAGACTGATGGTCGAGGTAGGTAAATTTATTAATTACTCGTCCGCTACTGCGGAAGTGACGTTTTAGGAGGCAAGCATTTCGCGCCAATTTCTTTTCATATAGTCTGCCGAGTCAGTCATTGTTCTACCTCGGTTGTGTTAAGTTCCGTCGTCGTTTGCTTTCATTTACTAGTCAGTCAACATGCCACACTGTTGCTGCGTACCGGAATGTACTAATTATCGGCTCATGCGCGCTTTGGGAGTACCTTTGCATCGCTTTCCGATGGATGACACACTTCGTCGTACTTTGCTCGTTCGTGTGAAGAACGCAGCGTTACCCGTCCACGCAACGTACAAAGCAGTGAAGAATTACCGTGTGTGTGGCAAGCTCTTTCTGCCCTCCGCTGAATTGATGAAGGTCGCTGCGAAACAACGCCTGAAGAAGAATGCCATTCCGTCTGTGTTGATTCCCGGCACCCCCGAGAAGTGCATTTTTGAAGCGAGAAGCCTCGCGAGCTGTGGCCAGTACAGTGACTGGAGCCAGTGGAGACACTTCATCTACTGTCACCCGTGCCTCCGAACGTACCCCAGAGCGTGCAATTCCTGGAACCAGTAGTGATTCGCCCTGTGCTGTTTTCTCCAGCCCAGAGCCTCTAAGCATGCAGCCCTGCAGCGATATTGAGTAGTGGGAGTGATTACAGGCCCAGATCGACACCCAGTGAAGAGGACACTATGTCGTTCAGTGAACAGATCGGTGAGCCAAACTTTGATAAGTTTATTGTGGACTTGTCTATTTAGAAGGTGTCAGGTGTGTGGCGAGGGAGTCACACGACACGATGTAAGCAGTTGGGGTGCTCAGGTCACCATTCAGTGGGAGTGTGTCGCGGGACAGTCTGGCAAGTGGGACAGTTGTTCCTCTGTCCGTGGTATGCCGGAGGTCTACTTAACCATGTCCAGTAGAACTCTGAACAGCACAAGCATTCCATTGAGGTAGGCGTAACAACGCACACAGTGCATTTGCACCAAGACGTGTCACCACGTCTGTCCTCAGTAGCCGCCTCGTTTCTCTCAACAGCTGCCTGTGCCTGTGCGTACTCTGCCTCGTTATACTCGGGCTCAAACATGTACCCACCCACTGAATGTCCGTGAAAAAATTCCTCGTCACCACTACTGTGAACAAGGTCTCGGCCGCCACTCACACTACTGTCACTGTGATACGGGTCACCGACTCCAGCCATTTTCAGCTTACAACACACTTAACAATCCCTAAATCCAACGTAGTTGAGTTCTCTACTAACCTATCTTGCCGCAGAATACTCGCCGATGGAAAGTGGTGGCGACAATTGTTGAAAAACAGCACAAAACAAAAGTAGAATAGAACAGATTCGCACGGTAAAGTCAACGCAAAACCAAGTGGCGGGAAACGCTTGCCTCCTAAAACGTCACTTCCGGAGTAGCGGACGAGTAATTAATAAAATTACGAAAAGCTGTAATTAAGTAGAAAATATGTCTAGGATAACCAACCCACCTTATTTTAGCTCAAAATGACATGGAAAAGGTTGCCTTCGCCTATGAAATGTGTATACCATGCTCCTGTTTTAAAACAAGAACTACAAGTATGTTATGGACCACATTTCAAGAAAGAGAAGGAAGAAACATCTTCCTAGCTTTAAATACAAAACTGGAATATGTTTTTGTAAAGTTCATCTTAGTGTTTTCCAAGTATGTTCAGTATTTTCACCAGTTGTTTTGTAACTTGTTCAGCCCCTAAACTGCCCAGGCCTTAGACAATAGCACTGTCTCAACTGGTCCAGTAGAGATGGTAGCCATATCATAGGTCCTCCATACATGTATGCCGGAAACTTTTTGGCGAATTATGCATCACTGATGAAATCATCGAAGTCATGTTGCTATAAGTTTATAATTACCATTGAGCACTAGAAGGAGTCCGTTAATTTCTTGATTTGTTCCCAGCTGATACAAATACTCCTGAAATCCTGTCTTTCAAACAGTTCGTCGTTGCCCAAATCGACAATTGGCCATTTTTACACTGCTTTCGCCATGAGATAATTATATAGCGTTATGCTGCGGTTGTGATTTAAGCACTTTAAATCGAGTTTTTTTGAGAAGGTTAAATGGAGTAGATGGTTGCAATGAACTGTTAAGTCAAGGTACCAAAGTGGCGCTGACATCATCCGCTGTAATCCTGGGACAGGGGGAACCTTTTCTCATTTTTTGTAAACATTAATTACTTGCATGTCGGTAGCTGCAATGGTAACTAAATTAAAGTGCCCGAGTCGTAATATGAGGACAGGGGAAGCCCCTGCCCATTTTGTCAAACGTTCTGTAAACATATTGATTAGGGTATGATCATCTGATCAAAAAATACATTTCAATCACTGCATTGGCACACCAGCTGACTTATTTTCAGTCGCATCAACTAAACTAGTTGTCAGACGGTCATAATTTTTGGGCGATAGATCGGACGGCATGTACCTGTACATGTGTTAGGCTGGTGGTGGATCAATTCCTGATAAGTCCGTCTGAAAAATTTACATGCCAACACACTGGTAGCTAAATGTTAACAGTTCGCATTCTTTCAGCTGGACTTGAATCGCACAGCTCAGTCCGGAGACCTGAATATACAAATGAAATTCGAGGATAAAGAACTTGTTGCTTAAGAAGCCAAGTACCACACGTCGTGCTATAAAATATAAACACAAAGATTATGAAAAGTTAAGAATCCAAAGGTTTCAAGAATGCTTTACTACAGTTTTGTTTGGAGTTCATTGAATCAAAGCTTCTAACACATGGAGATGTCATTTGCCTTTCAAAACTAAAGCAAGACTTTGAATCCATGCTTCAGAAAGTTGTTGTGCATGAAGTTATTTGGACTGGCTATAGCAAGAAACGATCGTTGAGGCTATACCCATAACTGCAGTTTGTGCTCAACTAAGAGAAACAAAAGTGATTTGGACCTAGTGTTCAATGACTCACTCGCTGACACACCAATCAACACAGCCCAGTATAACACATTTTGAACCAAATATGTGCCCGAATCCTGCCTGCTTCCAAACAAGGACTCCGTGTTTGACTCTTCATTGAAGGGGGGCCAATTACCACTGTGGAGTACTGTACATGCACCCTCTCTAATAGGCCAAACACTGTAGTTGGCTCCTTGGCGGTAGAGATTTGCTGTTAAAATGTTCGGCAATGCCCACACCATGTCCTTTGACCGTACTCAGCGATGTGCGCTGCAAGTTCAAATTGAACATGTGTTCGAGGAAACTGAATTTGTGCTGCAATGCGGGGTCAAACTGTACAGAAATGTTCACTGAAGTGGTGACTACTGTACTGGCATCAGCAACACTGGCTGTATAACTTTGGACAGTTCTTTGACAACGAAGATGATATTTTTTAAGTTAACTGTAAATAGACCGCCAGCTTCTCCTACCCCATTATTTCGTTATATTTCTGTGTCAAAACGTATGAGCTGTGAATTTACTGGTTGATTAAGTCATAGAAAGTACATGCTTTGATCATTGCCATGTATTTGTCTTAGACTGCTTGCTAGACACCGTCAGAATAACCTACATGTATTATTTTCATACAGTCGATGTGCACATTCACAGAGATCATTTAACTTTGCTGTACAGTGTATATGTTCAGCATATTTCTGGCACAGCACACATCACCAATTTTTGTCCGACCGGTTGGAAATTGGTCAACGACCGACCGGCAGTCGACTGGTCGTCTAGCCGACCAGCAGCCGACCAGCAACGGTCGGCTAGGAGCCGTCTGCTGAGTCGCCTCTGTGGTCGACACTTGGGTAGGCTAAGTGGTCCCCTAGCGTGGACGACCAATTCGGATTAAGCGTGTCCTTGGTCGGCAATTACCATTTTATGTCTTAGCTGGTGAACTTAGGACAAACAAACATTTAACTGTTCGCTGTTCGTTCACCAGTGGGCAACTCTGGTCTCGGCATCAGTTTATCGACTTTTGTTCAACTATTGAAAGGAGGTAAAATCGAATCAACCTACAAATACGAAGTGCGTGACATTACACCAGCCTAAAACTTTATGTTGAATCAATGACGGCGTGGTTAAATCAAACGTTAAGTGATATCGCGGAAGTATAATTTCTAACCTTGGATATGAGACCTTTTATACAGTACATTATGCATAAAAACAAGCACGAAATTTGAAATTTTACATTAAAAATGGATTAAAATCAGAATACAACGCTGGATGTTTTGCGACCTCAAGTGTTTTCATGCCGCAGAATACTCAACAAGCAGCAAGCATTTGCGCTCATCCGTTATTGCTCTCGATCATCACTTCATCACGCTGTATATTGCGCTTTACCAAAGGTAGTTATTGTTTATTTCTGTATAATTTCTTAATATGCTGGTACAGCAATATAACCCAAGTTTATTTTAGGAACAACATAAACAATGGTTTGAGCATAGTGCCGGTCATTAGCTCATGTTAATACAAGCTTCACGACGAGGTGACGAGCGTAACTATCCGGGCTGTGTGAAATTTCGATGTCTGTTTGAGCTCAATACACAGTGGCACCTTGCTGCATTTTGAAAATTGTTTCCATACAGCTAGCTGGCTAGATAGGAAGGCTCTAGCTTCGAAACGATTTTTTTACTGCTAAAGGGACGACAAGTTCAGAATGATGATAGGTGATGGACGATACTATAGACCGATCACACTATTCCGTTTTCATGATCTTAATATAGGCGCTATGTTCAAACCATTGGTTATGTTGTTCCTAAAATAAACTAAGGTTCTGTTGCAGTACCAACATATTAAGAAATTATACAGAAATAAACAATAATTATCTGTGGTAAAGCGCAATGAAAAGCGCGTGATGAAAAGATAATCAAGAGCAATAACGGATGAGCGCAAATGCGTGCTGCTTGTTGCGGATTCCGCGTTATGAAAACACTTGAGGTCGTAAAACATCCAGCGTTGTATTCTGATTTTTATGCAATTTTACTGTAAAATTTAAAATTTCGTTCTTGTTATTACGCATAATGTACTGTATAAAAATCTCATATCTAAGGTTAGAAATTATGCTTCCGCGATATCACTTAACGTTTGATAAAGTTTTAGGGTGGTGTAATGTCACACACTTCGTATTTGTAGGTTGATTCGATTTTACCTCCTTTCAATAGTTGAACTAAAGTTGATAAACCGATGTCAAGACCGGAGTTGCCACTGGTGAACGAACAGCGAACAGTTAAATGTTTGTTTGGCCGAAGTTCATCCGCTAAGTCATAATTGCCGACCAAGGACACGCTTAATCCGAATTGGTCGTCTACGCTAGGCGACCACTTAGCCGACCGAAGTGCCGACCACAGAGGCGACTCAGCAGACGGCTCCTAGCCGACCGTAGTTGGTCGGCTGCTGGTCGGCTATACGACCAATTTCCGACCGGTCGGACAAAAATTCGTGATGTGTGCTGTATCTTGAATAACATATGTTACAGAGCAATAATGTAGTATATGCAATCATAGATACATGTAAATGTTGAAGAGGAAAAAAGTGTTCCAGAGTGCTGCAATGTAGAGTCTGATCTAGGATATTATGGTAGAAGCCCATTTCTTATTTTGTCCCACCATAGATTACAGACAACAGATTCTCGACACCGACATTTACTCATAAAATTTCCCAGAGGAGGTACCACCCTCTTAACATAGCTAACTCAGGTTCTGGTTAGTGTATTGTGGCGGGACATTGTTCCATCTATTTTACTGTCTACTACAACGGAAAAAAAATTAGCACTGAAACGCTGTTCAGAAATTTAGAGTGGCAACGGCGTGCATTCAAGCTTAAGTTGAGCACCTGCGTTGATGACATATAACAAATTCACCAAGTCGTCTGGAGCTTTGTTTCTATAGGAAAGTTGTGAAAAAAGATAAATTCTCACTCAAATTCATTAATTTCATCGGTAATTTGACGTGTTGCTATTTCGATCTCGTGATAACGATGCGTTTTTTAAAAACCACAAGCTCTCGATTTCTATTCCCCATTTCATATTTTCTTGATTAGTCTCCCCGGCGCGTGGCTCATAACGATTGTGCAGCACAAGTCACTTTTGACTTGCTGACGTTGATTCCACCTCCGACCTAGTTTGACATAGTTTAGTACATGTATCTTAAAGTTTTATCAAAGTCCTGTCACTCGTCTCTGTGATATATGATGGTGCAAAGCTGGCCAAATTTGGAATTTTCTCCGCTCCTGTATCAGGTTTACAGCTTCGGTAAAATATGCAGCATTAGGGTGAGGTTATCTAAATAACTACTAAACCAACGAAGCACGTGTTTATTTTGAGAGTAAAATCGTGTCGAGCGATAACCCGGAACGAAAAAGAGTGAGACAAACACACGGCCGGCGCTTTGGTACTGAAACGTGTGAATTTCAAAAGACTTCTTTTAGATAATGTTGATTTTTGTTTACAAAGGTCCTCTTGGAAAGCAGTGTTCTAAGTGAAAACGTCATCTGTTATTTTTTGGAAAATATTACAATAAACGTGACATCTTTATTTGAGGTGTCGCACAGTCACTCCTTGTTAACCTGTAATGCGATCCTTATCCCCAGACACACGCGAAACACTTAAAGTGAGAATCAACCAATCCAGCCTCGCTGTCAAGTCACTTCAGCAGTGATCATTTTGCTAGTCTACTCTACTAAGGTCCTGAGATTACACGAGAAGAGCTGCACGGTGTGGCGCAATTTCGCCAAACCCGATCGCAGTTAACATCTCTCAACTGAACACAACACTGCAGTCTGCACAGGTCCAGTGGCTTACATGCTCTTCTGTGCAGACAAATGTGCACATACTGTGTATTCGTCACTGCCATCTGTTGTTGATTGGCATATCGATTCTGAGAGAAGCCACTCCTTGATCAGAAACTTTCAAAACCATCGATCGTTTGACATCTGTTGCTCCGCATCTGAATGCGTTTTGTGTAACTCTGGTTTATTCATACGGATTTCCAGCGTACTGTCGGATCAAGGTTTCAGTAGGTTCAACCACATTTTTCAAAGATCTTCTGACCATCTTTCGCTCTCTAGGCATAACTTATCACACGTGTACTATGCCTCTGAAGAAAGGCGCTTACGCTTAAAACGCACTGGATGCTTAATTCTATCTATTTTTCCCTATACACTCGTCACTCTTGTACGCTATTCTTCACGTCACTCCTGCTTGGTAATGGGTCATTTATCATCGGTTTTAACCCCATCTACTAATTTAAGAGTCCGCACATGTCGAAAGAGTCAAATCTCACTTTTAAATTCAAGCAGATTTCACGTACTTGTATGGATTGCGCTACAACCCAAATCAATAAATCTCACGTGTTGTACTATACACGCAATTTGCTCTTTGGAGATCAACCCGGCAGCACGAACAAGGGCATTGCTCAGTGCAAACGTGAGTACTTAGGTATTATCGTTGGTAATAATACGTGCTTAGAATTCACATTTTTTAATCTTAAATAACTGCATTTGAATTTCTAGATTGGTTCTAATCACGCATCTTTATTTTGCACTACTTCACAATACATGTAGGATCGACCATGCATCGACTGGAAACTAAAATGAGCATGAACTGATAAAACATTAACTGTTAGCCTTTTCATATTGTTGTGTCTGCTTAATTAAAAAGGCAATTACATCAAATTTTACGGACTAATATCAGTTCGAAGCTTTTAGGTAAAGCTACTTTACACGCAAATACCCCGGTGGTGCTCCCTTATTTTCAACGAAGGTGTGTCATTGGAATAATAGCGTAACCACTCTTTTGTATTCAGCTCGATGAAAATCATATTTCTTTAAGCGAGCCATCACCGTGAAAACTCGCCCTTTTAAATAGTCAACACCGATAAAGGTGACCCAATTTACATGTAAGAAGCTTTGGTCAATTTGGTCAAACTTTTTCTACGTGTGTACTTTCGTGTTGCAGTATAGTATAAGTCCGAATTCTCACAACGGCCCATACTTTCACAAAATACGTCACAAATATTCCAATTACAATGGTGGTATGATGTACTCAAAATGAGTCATATTCCTCATTTAAACTAAAGATGTTTACTATTTTGTTTACAAGTGATACAAAAAACTTATTTTAACCACGGTAGATGTTCACTGGTGCACCCAAGAGCCGCCAGATCCCAAACCTTTTTAGCATAGCTACGAGGGTACAAGTCTCCGTTGCTCGTTGCAAAAAGACGTCCCACGGCTGGCACTCGTTTTAACTTTGCGTTTTTCGCCTTCAGTGTTCAACTCGGTCGCTACTCATCCCTCTATGTCCAATTCTTTCCACTTTGATACCCCCGATAAAAATTTATGGTGGGCATGTTCAAGTTTTCATGTGCACCGTTAGACCTGGGTTTGCCGGATATTTTCAAATTCCAATACTGTCTTGCTTTGTGGATCAATGCACATGCTGGATACCTTAGCTGTATTTGATTTGACTTCGCCGGTTCCCTACATGACGACTTCAGGCTTATAAACAAATCAAATAACCCAGTCACGTAGCCCGGTGTCAATCAAGCGCAGTTATACTGTACTAATTTAAACCGAAAAGGTAACCCTTTCGTATGAAATATTGAGGTATAAAATTTACCAATCCTCTGTAGCCATCACCTTCACTTCCGGGACCTGGTGTTTGTGTGCTTGAGCAGATTGTGGTCAAAAACTTTAAAATGCATAGCAATCTGGGCTGAGTTTCATAACGATGAGTGTCTTGCGAGTTTGGCGAAATCACGCAATCAATTCAGGTCTTCGCGAGATCGAAGTATGTGATCTCAATAGCTTTTCACTCGCAAATATCTGGTCAGAATTATGGAACTTGCCCGAGATGAGCACGTCTTTCATGGTCACCCTCTGCTTACTGCTCTCATTGCAGAAAAAATGTTGCGTTTTATTGCAGATCATCACAATGAATATCTTTAAGTATCGGAACAAGAACACATTTGTTGTGCAGTCACTTCGTGCTTTTCTGGTCCTCGGAACCCTGTTGCTATTGATCAAGTTCATGCAAAGAGCGCGCAAACAGACGGCACGTGACACGGAAGTTCTTAGGTGGCAGAACATTTCCCCCGAACACATCGAAACAGCTCAGAGAAATCTTACAGTGACCCAATCAAACATTGCAAGTATTCGTCCAAAGATTGAGAGTGTGTGTAGCAGGAATATTTTTCTTATTATTGTAATTCTGACGGAGACCAAACGATTTTCAGAGCGTCGTGCAATTCGAAACTCGTGGGGTAAGTCTCCTAATAACGTGTCCTTTCGCAAAAGATGGCTGACATTATTTGCTGTTGGAAAGTACACGAGCAGATCTGATGTGTTTGAGAAAGAGCTCGATGAAAACAACGATTTGTTCATTGGAGACCGACCCAGCTCAGGTGATAGCGCTGAACTGTTTCTGGATGTAGTCAGATGGGTTCTGAGCGAATTTCACGGCTGCATTCCGAAGTTCATTCTCAAGAGCACAGTGAATATATATGTGAACCCTCTGGCGGTGATACCATGGCTTGAAACCATACAGACAGATAAAGTTTATATGGGACGCAAAGTCAGATTGCATGAAGAAATAGCACAAGAACAAAATTTTCAAATTCAAGAATACATCGATGGTCCCGTGGTTTTGTTTTCAACGACGTCCCTAACTGAGATGATAAAACAAGAGGAAAAACATGAAAATGATCGCCGAGTATTTAACCATGTGTCTGAAGCTGTATGTCTCGGAATGCTAGCAATGAGGGGCGGAGTTACGGCGCAAAACAGCAAAGAACTTATGGCACTCCACTACAATCACGTGAGACGGATCCCTTGTGGATACGCAAACATTTTCCTGGGGTCAGAGGTCAAGCCCAGTGGACACTCGACTATTTATAAACACATTTTGAAAGATCTCAATAATCCATCTTGCGCTGGTTACGATTTAGTGAACAGAAAACGAACTGATCTGAGGTGACTAGATATATTGACAAAAACTCGACTGCGTGTTTAGGTGGAACTGTGTTACTTTTAATTAAGGGATAATCTGATCATTTCTAAAAATATTCAACGAAGCAACAAAAGCCAATTAAAATCCCATTGCAGGCAGTTGATTTATTCAAAATGTAAGTGGACAGAATACTGGAACCTTGGAGAAACTGAAAAAACTTGCTGAATGACCATGAGCATTATACGTTCGTTTAACAGACTGGACACTGGATTTCCACAACAGACTGTTCTGAAAAACACAGTCGTTTTGAATTCAAATCTTCGGTTTTTCTGCGAACTTACAGTGTATGCATATCGTTCGCGCTTCTGTGAATACCCCTAGGTCTAAACAAGAAAGTGTTTAAATTTCAATAGCTGTACTTAGAGAAATCCTTCGTTTAGGATTACCTAGTATCAGGATACTGAGGTAAGCCAAACTAGTTTTTTCAAAGACTGCAATGTTGTTGTGCTTTTTTTTTGCTTTTGCTCTTTTTGTTAATGACAAAGTTGAACGTTCTGCAGAGGACGGCAAAACAAACTAAACAAGATAGGTACATCCTGCTCAATTTATAATCCTCTAAGTTTGGGGTCCCTTTTTACATTATCTCTTTCAGACCTATGACTAGTCTACATAGTATCACTCAGTCAATGGAGAAATCAAATCTTCGACTTTTGGAATCATTGTATGGAAGAGGAACCAAGTTGTGCACCGATATGCAATACACTGTCATAGTCTCTTAAATATGAGCAGCATGTCATAAAAATTATTTTAAAAGGATACTAAACCCCGTTTCATGATTTCAACTAATCCTGTCTAAGCTCTGTCACCTGCTAATGCATCACTGGTGTGGACCTTATTACTAAAAAAACGGCTAACGGGTTTTGTTCAAGGCCTATGAATTGTGCATTCGCCCCCCGAGTCTCCCTGGGTGCGCGCATATCCGAGTCAGCAATTCGCACCCCGAACTGCCAAATGGTATCTGGGAGAATTTTAGGGGGGGAGGGCATGACGCCCTTGGCCCCAACACTCATACTCCCTACGTCACACGTTGGGTATTATGATTAGGACTGAACCCAACACTCATACTCTCTATGTCGCACGTTGGATATTATGGTTCTTAGAGGGCGGTCTTTCACCACAGTTGCCGTGTAACTCGCTAATACGAAGGTCACGCTTGCCCGTTTAGCAGATTTTCAGGCCGTTTTCAGATTCTTCTTCCAACTTTTGAGTGTTTTCGAGGGTTACAAAGCATTATTTTGTTTCAAATAACCGGATGGGAAAGTCGTTTTTAATATCTGTTAATAGGCGGAAACCAGGTTTGGTATCTTTTTAAATGAGCGATGCACGTCTGAGAACGTCCGTTGAGACGTTTATTTTATCTAAATTTCAAAGACCATTTTATTTAAAGACAAATAAATATTATGCCTAGCCAAATGGTTCTCGATCCAGGACCTCTCTTTAAATGATAATAGTGTAGTGTTTTGTCCAAGAACGCTGGAATAACTACAAAATGTGCAGCTTTAATTAATATTGTTACAGTTTATTTTCAAGAAGGAGGATCAAAATATGAGTTTGCAGTTCTACAATAGTTCTTACGTCAAGTTAAAGTATTCATTACATGCAACAGATATAGTATGAAAAAGTACAAATTATTCAGGCTGGAAACTATCTTTATATATAATACAAATGGAATATGTTAAAAAAACGAAGTCTTGACATGTTTCAATATGACCAACATCATCAAGAGAAACAAAATGTTTGTTTCTGAAAATCATTATTTTCTTAAAATTATAACTTACTTTTTTTTCACTGAGACCATTTGAAACAGTATATGCTACACAATAATTTAATATATGGCAAACAATAAAAACAGAAGTGCGAGCAACTAAGACAATAATACGATACACTAAAATTAAAAGTGCCTTTAATTGGCAAAGATGAAAATCTCACTAAATCGACATCATAGAAGCTCTTTGTGTTAACTTGAAATGGACGCTGAGTATTGTACGTTTGCCAAATCTCAAAAATAAAGAACAAAAGTAAGTTGTAATAGTTTTTGCTTCTAAATATTTAACGAAAATGGTGACAGCGTTTTTGTGCATGGAATTTCACAAATTTGAGCTTGAGAAATGACAACTATTACTTGGAAGCTTGTCGTTATGTAAACACTCCTGTAAGTGAAAGACTTTGCTTGTGCCGTGACTCTGGCTCTGTGGAGGATGAGCTACACTTTGTGTTTTGATTGTTCTCTTTATAACTCACGGGGGTCTATTCTGTTTAATAATGTTTCTCTTCAAATCCCGAACTTTGTAGATTTCAGTAGATTAGATAGGTTAAAACTGCTATTTCAGTATTTCCCTAGCCGATTTGCCAAATATATCAAGTCTGCTTTGAATTTAGAAACCGTCGCATTTATGGTACATCTTAGTTGTGTGGTTAAAGTGACTAATAAGCCCAACTGGGCTGGGTACTTATTTTTCTTAGAGAATGTTAGACCTATAACTGTTTGAATTTATCGTATTTGTCACTATAATAAACAAATACAATACAATACAATACCACCCCTAATAGTGCGTGTCACTATTTAATTTCATTTTTTTTTTAATTTGACTTTCCTTGCCTGTCACTGAACATTTGTCAGTTGAAAAAATTCTGCTAAGTAAAGTAAAATCACTCTCATTAAAAAATCTTGAATAAACTTGTTGTGAAAGCCTTCTTTTTCAACGTTGAATTCCAAGCTTGGAAAATCTTGCATCTTGGTTTCCATTGCTATGCAGGATTGCATGGGATTGCTGACCACTAATATTATATAAGCTGGCTATCTTTAGCGAATTTCTTTACCAAGCATTCTTTACGAAGTGGCTCATAATCAAGGTACATGTAAATGCGTCTCACAACCTGTTCACGCGTGACAACGTAACACTGAAGCCTGCTAAGATGCACATGTAGGGACGTCGCTTGCAGGGTTATGCAATGCCAGTGTGGAACCATGTTTGAGGTAGGTAAAAAAGTCTTGGAAATAAAGCCCAAATTTGACTTATACTAAAAAAGCTTGAATTTTCACCTAAATTAGTATTAGTTGCAAGCATATTCAAGCTGAATGAAACAACGTGTAACCAGGTACAATCGCTGACGACTTCTCACAACCAGGTGTACGTTTCGTAGACGCGAGAACCGAGATATCGCCATACCAAGTATAGCACACCTTAGCTTCCTCCCGAGATTCCTACGTAAACTGGTCTCAGACTAGGCTTCAATCTTGCTCATCGAATTTTGTAAACGGGATTAGTGGCTCCGACGAGATTATAACAAATTGGGTTCCAACACAATGCAGGATGAAATGGGACAACATACCTGTGCAGATAAAAGGCCCACCCACTATAACTCGAGAAATATGAGACATATCACGTAGTAGGTCTCATGCTACAACGACTGCTGTTTGTGGAGTGTAAGATTTTTTTTTTTTGTTTCCTTCAGCTATTTTATGTAACCACGTGATCTGCCTGTGTTACAGACGCTACAAATAAAGACCAACAATCCACTTTTTTGCCTCAAAACAGATGTTTCAAGTAGCTATTCCGGGCATTTTGGAGCTGTCTTCTATGCGTAGTCTCGAGCAATACATTTTATCACTCAAATGTGCGTTTTGTCTCTGACGTGGGGCAAAACGTAACGTTTTTTTCTTTGTGTGGTATGGTTTTGTCATGTGGTCAAATGCCATGTATATGTACTGTCCAAAAGAGTATGAAATGGCAAATACAGTACCTTATAATCATTAATATACATTAAAAGGTTCAAATTGATATTGCAATATTTTTGCATAAGAAAGAACATTTCCAGGACTTTTTACCCTATTGTCCAAACAATGCAAACGTGCAGTGCCGTTCAGTGCAAAACTTTAAACTTATAAGCAACCTGCTCAACAAAAAAATAATATGATTTTAGTGCTCGATTTAGCAGGTCGTCGATGGGACTTCATATTGAGTTTAGCCATCTGGGAAAGATCCCATGTCGCCAAGCAGTCGCCACAACCAGTATCAAAGTCAGACAATAGTTCCCCCCGAACTTAGTTTCAAAATCCATGGTGACGTTCAAACTTTAAATTACTTACAGTTTTCTTAGATTCAATACTTTTGATTCACAGTTGTTCAACTATTTTTGCGAAATCATTGCATTTGCCAGTCAGCACATATCAAACTCGGTAGTCAGAATTGTCCGGCAAAAATCGGGCAAAATCGAACCATGAAGCACACGCCTCCAGCGTATCCGATCGCCTGCGTCCTTCGATTGCAGGATAAATTGAGGCAGATACATGTATTTTATGGTGCATATTTCTTATGGGGCGAAATGGAAGATGTATGTGTAATTTTTGAAAACGGAATACAACACGACTTTTTTGGGTTGACGATCTCGATGTCAGACACGGCGACATCAGATTTCGTTTTGCCGACCTGGGATTTTTCCGAAGTCGCATTTAGCGACTTGACCTAAAACTTAGCGTCCAGCACTGGATTGGCTTTAAATGTAAGCCAAAGGTCAATGACCAACAAAATAACATACCCGCAGTGTTTGGTCGCAGACTTGCAACGCAGCATTCGTCAAGCAGAAATCACAACACCGAGATATGGCCACGTACACGCAGTGTATTGTACGAAGACACTTGGCTTACCTCAAAATCCAACTGCTGCCTGGGCATTTTGGTAACTGGCCCAGTTATGTTGCACATCTATCAGAAATAAAGAGGAACAAATTTTTGCAACGTTAAACAAACGTTTTAGGTTTTAAAGGTCACATTTCTTGTCCAACTTTCAAATATGCTACTTACAAACTATTAAAACGAAAGTTAAAACTACTACTGTCGCCCCCAATGTATCTATGGTGGGTCTCATTATCTAGAGAATGATAACAGCAGCCTGAGGCGATTTAATTAACCACAACAGCATGATGTCTTTGATGTAAACCGACAATTTCTGAGGCGCGCAAGTCGGTCGAGTTGCCCAATCTCGACCGGATAGGGTGTCAACATAGAATTCTTTTACTGAAGCTTGCGATCTCGCGCAACTCAGCATGTCATTTGCGTTAATCAATTCATGATTCTAATTCAATCGTAACAAAGGGCCATGATTTCGGGTGGGAGAAGAATACTTTCATATAGGTAACTGAAGCCGTCAAGAAACTGTATTTTGGCATGCACTTCGGAGCATGCCCTTATTTACTGTTGACATTCAGATCTCTTCGTAATATCTCGGTTAATTTCTTTGCAGTGGCTGCTACTCTTGCCTATATTTGCATGTATACTCATGTATTTTCATAATGGCCGCTGGAACTTTGCAAATCTCAAGCGCTTACTGTTGTAGGCCTATCATTTTCTGTGTATACTTATAGAGGGCGCCGCCATACACATGTTAGCGGACACGCCTCGTATATTACAGCATTTCTGTACCAATTTCAGGTTTCAGCCCGAGCTGCCCATGCCACCGCAACACATTTTAACTAGATCGAAACACTGTAATGATTTTTTTGACTCAAGCAGAGTACAGTTGTTACAAATGAAATTTGGTTCATAAATTTTGTGAAATGGACAGCTGCCATAATTCAGGAGAAACACCCCGTGTGAGGGCAGAATACGCATGTATTACGAACAAAATTTTAAAATTCCGTCCGATACTCAATCGTGAAATCCTACTTAGCGGTCTTGCACTGCCACACTGCGCTTTGTTTCACCTCTTTGTCTTCTGACAAGCTAATAGTGAAACGTAAGTTTGAAGGGCTGCATTCAGTTTGCATGCAGTTGTATTCGCCGTATCACTTTTACACATAAAATTTCTTCATGTAATCGTATGAAATTCAACTGTGTGGGTCCATATTTGATGTGCAATGCGAGTGCAATGTGTATGACACTAAATCCTACACGTTCAATCTAAAGACTTCCAAAGCTGTGTGGATTCAGGGTTGGTTAACTTCCAGTTAGCTAGCTGTGAATGACTGAACGTTTAAACACAGCCAGTGAATAATGAGGGTAAAAATTTGGCAATTTAAGGGAAGCTCGTATTTTCAGTTAGTCACATCTCTATTTGCAACCCCGTCGCAAACTGTAGCAGACTGTTCGGTGTAGTGTTTGCAACTCCTCCGGACATTCAAATTACACCTTCCGTTTCAGCCGTTTAAAAGAAACATGTTTATCTTTTGGAAGATGCTGACACGTTTGCAGAAGCAAAACTTGCGATTTCCGTTCGCTTTATAACTAAAGCGCCATCTATATCTAAGGGCCTTGATGGTCGTTTTTCATGTGCAGTGTGGGACTGTTTTCGGCTCACCTGGCATGACTGCCTTTTTTGTAAATACTCAGGTTATCCTTAGACCATACAGGTGGCTCTATGACTGAAAGTAGAGAACTTGGGAATTCCCTACATTCTCATATACGAGGTCTCGTGACTAAGTGTTATTCCAAGTTCTAGCACAACAACTTGACCTCAATATTTTTGTTTGCAAGGATTTTAGCCTGCTACAGCGATAATGGAGTCAGTGAACCCTACACATTTTGCCTACAGCCACATAATTGCGGCCTACAATAGCTATTCATTGGTGTCGATGCTGACCTTAAGTTGTTTGACAGGAGGGTCGCAGTAGATCTGTGGTAAGTTAGGCCTACTACGCTTCGCATATAAGTGCCGGAAACAAAACTATCTCGTGTGGACTAGACTAGACCAGTGGCTGTGTCGGGCATCAAAAATAAGGTATGACTGACAGTAGTAAGGTTTTCCACTGGTCGTTTAAGCAATACACCTGTGTAAAAGAATCCAGGGTCTGTCTGAACTCCAGTGTCTAGTCCGCGATGTGTTTGAAAAGAACGTGGGTGCACTCACGAATGCCATGCAAGCTCATCGGACACCAAGCCCATCGGACTTTCTCTACTGTAACGGAGGCTTACATACATGTAGACACTCGCCGTAAAATGACACTCGTAATTACGAGCGTAAATTAAATTCCAGGAGTGCCGCCGTACACTTACGCTCGTAAATTAAATGGGAAAAAGTTTCGCCGTAAAATTACGCTCATTATAACGAGAGTTAAATTGCAAAAGTGTTACAGTAAAATTACGCCCGTAAATTAAACGGGGTAAATTACGCTCGTAAAATACCTAAGAACGTTCCAGATTCAAGCCAATCAGTATTAACGTAACATACACGACTGTTAAATAATTGCTGGTCAGCTCGTTCTTGCACAAATCACTAACGTTGCAGCAGCAATTTGATCTGCCATGATTCAGCGCTCGTAACGTAGACATGTAGGCTAACGCGTCAGTAAATAAGTATTTACATGAGCATTCGCGAACGTGAGTTGTAAAACAAAAAGTCATTGGCTAAGAGTTTAAACTAAATTCCGAGCGTAATTATACGGCGTCAAGAATGAAATTACGCTCGTGATCTTACGGCGTAATTAACGACGTAAATAACGGCGTAATGTACATAATTACGCTCGTATTTTTCCGGCGACACTTTCCCCCAACGGCCCAATTCCCCCGTGTTACACCGATGGCACGTCACGTCAATTTTTTAGCTAACGTGGAAAACCGAGCATCAAATGCTTTAAACGGAATGAAGTTGCACGTTTCTCGACATTTCCTAGTGCTCACACTTTTGCAGGAGTTTGTTTTGAAATTAGGATTTAAATGTAATTATTTAAGATGACTACATTATCTGCTCTTTTCCTCGATGATCACGCATGCAGTGCTCATTCTGGGAAAAACTATTCCTTTTTATAGACCTTTGTAGATATAGAAGAATGTTTGAATTCACACACTTGGTGGCGCTGGTTGTCCTATGGCTGGTTTACAAAATATACCAATGGCGGAACAACGTTCTTCTTAATATACCGGGACCACCGTGTCTGCCTTTCATAGGTAAAGTCTTCGTGTACAGTATTCATCTATTTTATTTCCACATGACTGTCACTGCTCCTCCCAAATAACCATTGGTGCAGAGCTGTGTGTTTGAACCATCCCCGGCAGTATAGCAGTTAAGTGCAACTTAAGACTTGTGGGACCTTATCGACGGTGTGTTTATCCGAATATCTAGATAACTGACTCAAAAGAAGAAACTCTGCAGAATTTGACTATTAACTTGATACGATTCTGCAGTCAATTGGGTCACGTGACAATGTCTTTTTAGAGTTAGCCAAATTTGGACATCATTTCTATTAACCTTAAATTTTCCTGGTAAAGTTCTTTCTAATTCAGACAAGTAGACAGTTATATAAACAAATGCTTAAACCTTTTTCCGGTTAAAGATTTGTGGGGTTTACATGTTTCTCGACATTTTTTGTCTGCAAATATAGCTGTTTTTTCTTTGATCTCATTGGCTGGTTTCTTTCTGATTGGCTGATCGGTGTCCCATAATCTACTGCAGATATTACACAAATTTCTAACCGTAAAAAACAGTGGCTTCAAATTTAAGAAATTCTTCAGCATTTACGACTATGCATACCTTTCTCGCCCTACATTTATCTATTAAGTTTTACATTAAAGAAATCTGTCGGGGTCTCTCATTTTGTGGATAAGGTTTCCGGCGTTTGGTAGGCCAATGAGAGGGTTTTTTTCAATTAGTTTGTAACTTATAAATACGAAAATGTATGTAAATGTTAAGAAGTTCGTGCATGGTAACTCGAAAGGTACGAATTTTTTTACAGGTAATTTGCATCAGTTGGACCCGATTAAACCACACATTCAATTCACAAAATGGAAGGATGTTTACGGAGACATCTTCCGGGTGAATTCATTCGGACGGTACAGCGTGGTCGTCAACAGTATGGACGGAATAAAAGATGTTCTAATCAACAAAGGAACTGAGTTCGGCGGGAGGTTAATTCATTCACTTTACTCCATGAGCCTGCATACGGTGCTAATGCTTGGGGTCAATTAAGTAAAAAAGTGGCTTAAATGTTTTCCCCACTGCCCCCACAGATTTGGTACTTACTCTCGGCTTTTATCCAAGTTAACTCCGAAGTTAAGAGGTGGATTTAACTGCGAAGCGTCGACGCTTCAGTATAATGAGAAGACTTAATCGAAGTTATCGTCATGTGTCACTGCGTTAATTTGCCAACAGCGGGCGGTATCGAGTAAATATTTATTGATATTTCGTTCCAATATTTGTTATTTTGGCAGTATAAGCTTTCTATTTCAATTTGTCCGCGTGCTTGCTGGATTCTTTCCTTTATGAGGCTGATTTTATGAGACTAAAATTTCGAATTCAAGTTTCGTTTTAACCTGTTAAAGAGGGCGAAATGCTGTTTTAAATGGATGCCAAATCGGGTTTTGGCCTGTTAACAAATACTGTACTAAAAACGACTTTCCCGTCCAGCTCTGGGCAAATTAATGCTCTGTAACCCTCGACAGCCCTTGAAAGTTTGGAGGAAAAGTTGAAAACTCCTTTCAAAGTCTGCTAAACGGGCAAGCGTAACCTACGCTTTTAGCGAATTACACGGCAACTGTGGGAAAATACCACCCACCAAGGACCGTGATGTCCATTCTGTGACATAGGGCGTATGAGTTTTTAGTTTATATTACTGCATTTAACTTGGAAGATTGACGCCAGTGAGGTGTTAGCAGGTGACAAAGCGCGGATTGGTTGAAATCATCAAAACAGGACTTAGTGTCCATTTAAGTAATGTCTCGCTTTTGATGCAAATTTAACAATTTTTCAAAGGAATAGTGCTTCTAGGAAACAGTCGCCGACGTGTCAGTTTGAAATAGAAGGATTTTCGACTGACGACAGTGGGGTCTAAGTTGCAACCAGCCCATTTTATGATATTTGTTGCTGCTGTTTCTGTATGTGCCATTTTCTGTCAAAAAAAATGATTTAAACGTAAACACTTGCATTTATAAATTGTCACCAATTGTCCTTATTCATAAAGAAATTTCTATGCTTAGGGAAGAGTGGTAGTAAGTCCTTGTTTGATTAGAAATGGCTGCCATTGCAGAAAGATATGCTCAGAGTCAGGGCTTTCGATATTTGGCAGGATTAATCGTGCATTTTTTGTATCATTGGAAGAACTAAAAATGTTTAGATCAGTTGTTGATCAATCATATAATGTGCACCATGATTCTAACTAATGACACTGCAATCATTATGTGGTTTTCAGGCCTCAAACATTGCGTGCTCTCTTGTTTGGGAAAGGGTGTAACATCGGTTCTGTGCCACATTCAACTCACCTTCAACACAAGAAGAAAGTGGGCTACTGGGCCATGAGAAGCTATGCCGTAGGCATTGAAAGGTAATCTTTTGGTTGTCTTATGCTTTGACGCTTTTGTTTATGGATAGGACCATCGAGAGTTGCAATACACCCCTCAACAGACCATTGCAATTAGGTCTCATATCGAAGGTAATGTTTGAATGAGCCTCAAAACCCTCTTTCAAAGGGCTCTTTGCTTACACAAAACGCATTAACCGTGTTCTCTCTCACCCATTGGTCGGGTTGAAACATGAAATGTATTCCTTGTCAGTTGTGTTTCAAGGTTTCGATTGACACGTATTTGAACTGACCGTTTTCATTATGAAGGCTCGCCGATCAAGAATTTGGTTGAATTGAAACAACATTGAGTGATCAATACACGACTAGAAATTTGCAAGTTAGGCTATAAACATCGCTCGAATGTGAACAGCGGTAATGATCCTTGCATGCACCTTCTTTGTTATTGTATTATGTTATAGATTAGAAGCGGCAATAGCTGATGAGACGAAAAAAATGCTGGATAGAATGTCAGAGTTTAAAGGCCAACCGTTTGACCCCATCCCGTTTCTTCACACGGTCGTCTGCAACATTATGACTTCAATAGTGAGTTATCTCCCCTTATCGTCTTTCGTGTAACACGTCATCTTGAAAGTGTTATCTAATATACAAGACAGGCATAAAAGTGTACTTAATTTCGACTAGTATACACAATTCTTTACTTTCCAATTGGAACGTTGATTTCAATGATTCCTTACATCCTGCAGGCATCTTGGACATTTAACTTAGGATGTCTGTTTCAGATTCTAGGTAAGGGCTTCAAATCGACCGATGAAGAAGTTTTGCAGGTTCTTTTGTTCGACAAGTTATTTAACGTCGGTCTGCATCCAATCAACGGAGCTGAACTCGACGCGTTCCCATGGTTGCGTTGTCTGGGTAACGCTTGTTACAGAACATTGAAGCATGCAGCGGAAATGCGTGATACATTTATCGAAAAACATTTCAAAATCTGCAAGGTATTGAACTTTAATTGTTCGGTGTACAACTCTTGATATATTTTTAGCGAACAAATCTTTGAAGTCCTGTTCAAAAACCAATATGTGATGGCCAACTCTAACTTTATGTGTCATCGGTCATGATTATAACTTTTTGATTGGTTCTAGAAGGCCCTAATTTGGCGCAAAGGAGTGGCACTTGATGGACTATCTTGAGCAATCTACATGCAGTTTATCATTGCTTAACAAATCAAAGTTAGTATCATTCGGTCATTCCCATTGGTGGAATTATGGGGAACTTATTCTTGGTAATTGTTTTGTCCACGGAGCCTCGCTGCTGCAGTAAAATCGCAGGTTAAATCAATGCATTCCACTCAAGCACGTGTTTCATTATAACACAAGATGGCAAAGCTGACAAGTAAAGCCTCCGAATAGTTGCTTTGCCCAACTCATTCTTGAATCCTTTGTTTACGGCAGACGGAATTCTCTGTGTCGCGGCGCCTCTTCTCAATGTACATGTACATGTAGTGCCGTGTAAAAATTGTATACGTACATGTACAGTTCGACTATCCTTTGCAGGAAGCACTCAACCCGGACAATATCAAAGGAATTTTCGACGCCTTATTCGTGAATCAAATGTCTTCCACTACTAACAGAAACAGCGACCATGGTGGTAACGATGAGAAATGTGGACCTGCTGGAAAACTTGACGACGATGACATCAAAGGAATTATCAACGACTTTATCATTGCAGGTAATGATTGTGCCAACGTGCTGCTGTCTGATACTCCCTCTTGGTGCTCTATCATGAAACACTCGTCCAAGCGTCCTCCAGGGCAATATATCCCCTTGTTTGGCCGTGTTTAAGTTCTGGGACTTAGTAGCGATAAACTCTGTGATGTTTTGAAACACAAATTGTCAACTCTGTGGTGTTTTGAAACACAAATTGTCAACTCTGTGGTGTTTTGAAACACAAATTGCCACTTTCGAACAAAAACGAGGTAGACAACGAGTAGCTCCAAGAGCCACTTATTGCATGCTGTACAGACTTAAGCCGTCAATAGAAAACCTTTCTTCTTCAGGTACCGCAACAACAACCTCCACCATGACAGTTTCATTACTCGTCCTCATTAATAACCCGGATATCAGAAAAAAGCTCCAAGCACAGGTTGACGAGGTAAAATCATGAGAAGCTAGTTGTTTATTTCATTGATAGATCACATGACATCGATCGATGTGTATTGTGTGGAGGAAAATTACTTAAATTTAATAAACTTGCACAACAGTCGAACAGGGGTTGTAATGGATGCTGGTTTCATTTGAACTGAGAGCAAGTTCATAGTTTCATTTTTTAATTTTCCATGTATGTCTGGCAGCTTCAAAAATTTTATTTTAATAGTTTGGACTGTCTGTTGCGTGATACGTGGCTTACGACTTATCACAGAAAGTTGGTATTACATTCTGCATAACTACATGTATTTCTGGAAAAAAAATCTCACTTGAGTAAAGTCTCTAAGAATATTCACTCAGCAGCTAGTTAATGAAGTATTTTTATGAATCGTTGGCATTCAGGCTGTGGTACACTCATAATTACTTGGCTTAACCTTTGTTCAGACATTTTGAAGTGGGAGCCTAATAGCGAATTTCTGTCTTAAGTCACTTTGACGAAATGGACACCAAGCTAAGAAAATTGTTCTTGGTGCCGACTAAATTAACGAAGCATTTTCCTTCTAGTCCGTACCCAAAGACTGCCTCCCAGCTCTAAAAGACCGTTCCAGTATGCCGTATGTTGACGCTTTTGTCTTCGAAGTTCTGCGTTACTCCTCAATCCTTCCACTGGCTGTTCCCCATAGCACTACTGTAGATACAGCTATTGGTGGGTACGAGGTACCCAAGGGGACGCAGGTAATTACATTGGGCTCCTGAAAGGACGGGGGTTCCATTCAAATACACATTGAACTCTTGCTCGGATGACAGGTGCATTTGCAGTTCTAAGTAGTGCTGGTATGGGCCCCTATATGTATTCATTGTCGGCATATTTCTGAATGTATAAAATTCAATTAACATTCGTCAGATATCACAAAAGATTTACGCTTCAAGAATTCGAGGCTGCTCATTTCTTATAATTAAACACCTTTGCTATGTTTGTGCTATCGGTTTTGATGTTGTTATTTGGAGTATTGACAAAGTGTGCATTAAATTTGTAAACAAGCATAACGGTCTTGACTTCAACAGGAGGGGCTACTCAGCCAAATCACTCTGGTACACAAATACGCTCTTACTTATTTGAAAATTCAGACGTCTACAATGTTGAGTGTGAATGGCTCTTTCCAAGCCGATGATCATGTCTGACGTGCATTCAGTAACACCAGGACCTACCTAAAACTAGTCAGAGTCACGTGTTCTCATTCGAAATACACGGCAATACCTCTTGCTTTTTAAAAAGGTCCTGGCGTTACTGAACGGGAGGCTGGTCTCATTTTGGTAACATTGTTAATACGAATAAAAAAATCCCTTTTTTATATGCATGCCAAAGCTTAGACTATGGCTGTGGTGTTTTATTACTCCAAAACCTCAGTGATTTTATCTTTAAACTAAGCAATTGAGTTGACTTTTACGCTGTGCGGAGCTTTTTGATTGTTTTTATTTTCTATTAATATGTCGTTTAATTCCGTATGATTTCTTTTATCTTCGTTATTTCTTTGTGTTATTGCACATTGTTATATTTTTAGGTAAATAATTCATCGCTATGTATATATAACCTTTGATGTAATGATTCTTTATCTGGGTAAATTATCTGTGCTATTGTTGTTGCGTCTTATTCTTGTGTTGCAATACAAAAAGAATCCAGGCTGGCGGCAAAAAACCTGGTGCGATTTCTGATGATTGCTAATGGCATATTATCTGTTCAGACTGTGCCGATTGCTTTTGTGTTGTTAATGTTGTTCGTATGACTGTGTTTGGTAGGGACCCTTCCGGCTCGTCTTTTGTAATCGATTGTCGTCTGATTATTAAACAGGTTAAAATTACGATGCATTGTCCAGGTTCATAGGCGGATTTGGGGGGTTGACGGGCCCCATGCCCCCCCCCCCCCCTTTGCTGCCGAAAGCAAAATGAAGCAGCAAGATCGTGAGGAATTATTGATTACTAGGACCGGCAGCTGATAAAGAGATAAGGGGGGGCTCGGATTACCGCGGAATTGCGTTCGCGTTGTTGTTGTTTTGTTTTTTTAATTCCAAGGTGTATTTCCCGAACAGAAGTTCGCACCCAGCCTCCGCAACTTTTAGGCCGCCTGTGCACATACAAGCGCGCTTTGCCCAACTCCCCGAGGCAACATGTTAGCCCCCCTCCCGCCTTATGGTATCCTAGAACCGCCACTGAGGTTATCTGGCCGATGAGCCATGAATTTAAGGACTTGAAACTTAAAGTGTGCCTGCCTTCCAAACAGAAGTTGAGTACGTTCTAAAATGTATAGCATCGCCGCTGTTCATTCGCAGGTGCTGGCTAATTTATGGACCATACACCACGATGAAAAGAACTATCCCAACCCGTGGAGTTTTCAGCCCGAACGTTTCCTTGACAACAGCGGTCAGCTAGTTGCACCGGATCATCCGAATCGCCGGAAGTGAGTAGAAAAAGCTCAGCCACTCTTCGTAATTTCACTTTGGAGCTCCTCGCAGTGGTTTCGCTAAAACGTTTTAATGTTTCAAAAATTTTGACTATTGCAACTTCAACAAAAATCGCTGGGATGCTGAAGGTCAAAGACGTCGCACTTTTGTTGTGGGGATTCCTGTGGCCAGTTTCATGAAACAGTCCCAAACAGGGATTCAACTTAGGCCCCTAAGTCTTTGTACGTATTTGTGTCTTTATGGACTCACAGATGCAATATTTTTATATCAGTTCATGTTTAGTATGAGCTCCTCTTTGTTTAATGACTTTTTCTAATAATATAGATAAAAACTGAGCCCAGCTTCATTGAAAATAAATAGGGACGTAGTCCTTAAATTAGGGGTGTTGCGTGAAAAAATCCCTAATATACGTATACGATTGTTAGTATTTTGAAAGACACCCCTTTCTGAATGGAGAATTCGTAGTTCACCAACTACGCAGTATTGTTGACGCACGTAGATCGTTGGCCTTTTTACGAATGGCAAGTTTGACGTCATACGCGTAAAGGATTATAAGATAGCAGTCATCCTGAGCAGCGCGATGGAGACAAAGACATATGATCCATAAGCATCACTCTACATTGGTGATATTTCAACCAGGCTTGACGGATGTTTAAGAACTTACTGGTAGTAATGACCACTAAATATTGCTTTTTTCAGTTTGATGGCGTTTGGTGCCGGTCGACGAATATGTATCGGCGAGCATTTTGCAAAAGCACGTCTCTTTCTTCTCCTATCAGGAATTCTTCAGAAATTCGACGTGATTCCAGAGGACACTGCCAACGTTCCATCTTCGGATCCCAGAAGATATAGAATAGGCCTTGTTCTATTCCCGAAACAATTCAACGTTCGAGTTGTTGAAAGAGACGGTTTAGTAGAACAACCTAACTGAAAAGCTCCAAATAGGTCAGATGACGTTCAAGACCATCACAGGTTTTTTTCTTTAAGTGGTATTAACACAAAGAAAAGTTATTTTCTGAGAAGAGCCTCAGCGGAGACTCAAACCTGCAACCTCCGCGGTCACGGCATAACGCTTTGCTGGCAGAGCAATCCCATTTCAGGCCAGAGTATTTTACGCATTTTAAACGTCTTAGGTCACCAGTCTTAGTTTCAGGGAATATCTAGCTCAGAAATGACAGAATTTGTCAATTTGAAACAAAGTTGCGAAAAACAGCTACCGATTCTGTTGTTTCATAGCTCTGGTCAAAGCTTTTAACTTTAAAGGAGAATGTCTTTTTTACCGTTTTAATCGGTCTATATCCACATCGCCTCTTATACGGTCGACCTCACCTTGCCGAGAGATGTAGCGTTAACCTTGAGGAAGGTGAGAAACAACGCAGCGACGTGAGTGGTTCGTCAGCAGAGTGAATGCCGCTATATTGCGGTGCATCGTTCCAGCTTGTCCGAACTATGAAGATGTGAAGAAAGTGGATATATCGTTTTTTTGACTTTCTCGAGAGCCAGAAATACCTAGAAAGTGGCTCGCGGTAGTGAAGAATGGAAGGTACGTTGTTAATAGCAAGTATGAGGCCGTTTTCTCCGTGTCTGTTGCCGGCATTTCATCGGCATTGATTTCTCTGACGACTTCCGGCTTACCAAAGAATTATCCATACGTTCCGTTGCCTGTGCATGTTCACGGCACCTCTCTAGTATTGACATAGGCGGATTTAGGGAGGCCCAGGGGGCCCGCCCCCCCCCCTTGGCTGCCGCAAAAAAATAAAACAGTAAGAGCGTAGGGAAATGTTGAGTTAATCAATTAACCCCGGTAATTATACGGATGAAAAAAGATTTAAATGTGTGCAGTTTTAGTGTTGAGGGGGCTCAAATCCAATTTCAAGTGTCAAATTCGGAACACGGCGCATTCGTAACGGAACTATGGCTAAGTATAGGCTCTCCCGCGATATCCCAGGCGACCGGCAGTGGCGCTGCGCACTACGACTCAGTTTCCGTCGTCTGCTCCACTGTGCAATGAAGAAAATTTACTTCATTTTTTAAAGAAAATGGAACCTGAGTGACGATGAAAAAACAGAAGCTGCTGGTAAGATGGGAATTTTAATCGAAGCCTTAGTGAATCACTCAGAAACTCGCAATACTCTCTTTGTCAAAGCTTATGTTAAGACGATTTCCAAAGCAATCCCGTCATTATTCCCAACACGAAAGACGGATTTGGTCTTTTGGGCATTTGAAGACTATTTTAAATACGACAAATTTGTTAAGAATCGATGGCACAAAACGTGTAATAAGCATTACAACAAGAAGTAGGTTTCGCGCGCAAACGCTGTGGACCATAAACAAGTAGGTCTCTTAGCAAGGTATAAGTAGTTAAGTTGTGGTGGTGTAGTGGTAACGTACTCGCGCTCTATGCGCAAGGTCGTGAGTTCGGGTCTTTGATACTTGCAGTTTTTCTTGTTTGACATGTTCTCCATGTTTTTTTTGCCTTTTTTTCTTGGATAATACTTCAGGAATCAAGGGAAATACTTGATTTTTAGAGGTAAAATCAGAAAAATTTCCTGGGTGGGAGGGGGGGCCAAACCCCCCTCTCGACCTCCCCCCATTCGGTGCTATGCGCATCTACAATCGGGGGTCAGTTTGCGCAAATGTTTACAGCCGGACAGAATGGTGGGCCCCCCCCCTTGTGATATCCTAGATCCGCCACTGATTGATCAGTGTATTCCGGTTCGAACTGATAGCCTGTGAAACCTAACAATACAACCCGTGAATTCTTCGTCGGATGAGCTCTTGACTAAGTCGGGATTGGCGCCGGGCGAGTTGCCATGTAGACGTTTATTATTCTGCGTTCTGTTTCAAAATGAATTATTCTCATCCTAACCAATGCTTATATAAAACTGAAACAAAGTCTGTCTCATAAGATACAATTTGTAATGCCTTTGCAATATTCGCGAGTGCAAATGTTGAGAAGCCAGCAATGAATAAACCACTACGTTACCGGCTTTTGATGCCGGCAATAAAGGTAATTGACCGGGCACCGAGGCCGTGTAAGCGCATGCTAATTCAGAGTTTGCTCACAGAAAGCTATTGTGAAACAATTACTCGATTTTATATGCTATGGTCACATGTTAGGGGAATCTTTATTTAGAAATACAAATACATTATTCAAATCATTGTTACTGTACAACCTTTGCCTTGACGGTCTGTGAAACGGGAACCCGACTTCGCAGACCCCGAAGTAAGTAGATTTTCAGTTTCGTGGCTAATTCACATAAATAATTATACGTGCACATTATTTCTTTGGCTTACTTTTATTGTCTTTTCGTGACTGGAGGTTAAGTTTCCAACTCAAGCTGGTTTATGTTCGTGCCAGTCCCGGACCCGCGACGGGCATGATCGGGTTCCGAGCCACTGGCAGGGATAACAAGTCAGACCGGCCGCGATGGGCCTGATCGGGTTCCGACCTACTGGCCGAGATAACGAGCGTTTTGTGTGTTTAGGACTCAAAAAATCACAAGTCTAAACAACACAGATCTATGCTCTCCTGTCTGTATTTTACTGAAGAATACTTCGAATTTATCTCCGAACAGACCCCAAACTCCTGTTACGGACCTTGGTAAGTTGGCCTGCCGAACTTTGTAAGGCTACGCTGTGACCAAATACCAATAAATCCGTAACAGCGAAATATAACAACTCGTTTTTATAAGAACTCGGTGTATTTTTAATTGTTTTACATATTTATTTGATGATTTATTGGTGTCAAACGATGAATTCAAGCGACAAGCTGACACCAGTAACCCGTGTTGTGAACTGCTGAACAGACTGCGTGTGAAACCAATGACGTCATTGGATAATTTCAACACCTCCGTCTGCCGTTACGTGTCAGGTAACGCAACCGAACGTGCCGTTATCGAGTAGAACTGCTGGATCTAAATTGATACAAAATAGGTTGTTTTTGGGTGGCATTAAGTAGTTTTCCCCGACCAATAATCCTCAAAATGCGTTTTCGGCCCAAAACTGATGATGTCCTTTTAAACCGGTTATAAAATCGCCTTCCATCAAGAAATCTAAATTTTAAGTTTGTATAGAGACCGAATTGGTGTCAAATTGTTCTTTAGTCAAATCAAATGTGGATTTGAAAAGAACTCAAAAGTTCTCCTTTACATGAGAGCAAGCTTTGCAGGCGGATTTGTCACGGCGGGTCACTAAACTGGCAACTGTAGCTCACTGATGTCACCGAAGGCCTAGTTCGGACATGATCAAGGAGAGGATGCCATAGATAAAAATTGTATGTTTAGCTAGTGTTTAACTTCGTATAATATAGTAATGAAAGTTGAAATAATAATTGTTTGTTGAAAACACTCAACTTTTCCTAGAATTCAAAGAGCTCAGTTTCGTGCGGAGTTGTATCGTCAGTGACGACGACGACGATCGCACATACTGGAGCATTTTTGAAAGCAATCAAAGTTTTTTACACGACACACGTGCTATGATTTTCACCAAATACACGGTGTATTAAGCCAACAACGCACATGCTATGCACAAATCTATCCCACATATTTGAAAATACGGATGCTGTATAAGTTACGCTATCAACTGTGAAATACGGGACAGTATAGCCAATCCGTATAGCACGGTAGTGGCCGTATTCATGGTTGGTGAGCAGTCTCCTTGTAGAATAAATTCCCCAAACTTGATCGAGCTCGTTCATTTGGGTTTCCCAAGTCACGAATCCAAGGCGTCGTTCCTTTAAAAGCAGATTTACTGCTCTAAAAATAGAAAAAATTACCGACGAAAATTCCGACGCACGGTGATCGGGTGGCTATTTTGGGCCTCGCTCAACTTTCAATTTAGGTCGTCGTATATACATGTACACCTTTATGTCAAGCTGAGTAGCGTCCCCGGTCAGCAAAATAAGCCAAAAATCTAACGAAAATGCAACGAAAACTTTTCGTTATGGATACATACAGTATATCTACACTGAGAGCTAAGGTCTTTATAGGAAATTAAGACGAGTATGCGTTTTTTACTGAGACATTCGTCTGCTCACAGCGTTCAACGTTATCCCCGTCGCTGCCTGCTGTAGCCTAAAATCTTCTTTTTGCGATACAGGCATTACCTCAAGTTCTGCAAATCAGCACAGTTACCACCGTTATTTTCCAGTGTCATGATGAACACGGGGAAATGTTCCTAATACTATGTACAGTCCAGAAGCTAAGACACGAAAACAGACCCAGAAAACTAAGAAAATCTTCGAAGCTAAAACGACCCACTGCTACACGACTCGGTTCAGAGAATGCTTCACTTTTTATACTCCCAGATGGATTGTTTCTGAAGTTTCCGACAAACTTTTGATATTATTGAAAGTTTCTGTAGAGTTGCCGATCTAGGATATCATAAGGGGGACTAATATTTTGTCTCGTAAACAATCGCGCAAAGCATGATTGTAGGGGCGCATAGCAACGAATGTGAGGAGGTCGGGAGGGGGGTTTCCCCCACCCTCCCAGAAGAAAATTTTGTGTTTGCCTCTAAAAACATTGTATTTTTAAATGTTATACCAAGGAGTGTAGTAGTATAGGAGAGTTCACTTGTGAGTTCGCTGTTACCGCTACTACTAGCGCCGCCAAGTGGTGATTAAGCAACTGTCAACCAGAAAGCACTAAAAAATGGGGAAGGACGCATTTTGCAGTGCGATAAATTGCATGAATTCATCCACGAAAACCCCAGACGTGTCATGTTTTAGGATCCGGAAAGGTAAGAGTTTTCTGTTATTCAATAATATGATACATTGTCTTTCATTTTGTGTGTTCTGTTAGACAAGTCGATCGCAGTCCAGTTGCCACTGTTGTCTGCAGTGCAGGCTAGGCCTACTGTACAGCCGGGCTGCCGGCGGAAGAACTATGATGAACGTACATGTACGATGTGATCGTCAGCTTTTTGGATACTTGCAGTCCATGAATTCCAAATCAAAATGTCATCCGTACGATCTCGGGGATAATTTTAGGAAACCATGCCCATGGCCATGGGTAATATGACTGGTGACATGGCCATGGCACAATCACAGCCAATGGGCCACAAGTCTGTCATGAGTCAAGTTAGAGAATCTGTGGGTCTCGGTGAAAAGGTGAAAAAATCAACATAATTTTAATGTGTCAGTTGGACCAATTAAATTAAGCAGTGCGTCATTGAAAATTTAGTTCTATGTGTCAATGATTCGTGGGCACGGCCCTGTTAAAATATCCGTGGACCGACATTTGAGTCCTAGTTTTTTCAGTTGACACCAAAACGCTTTTGTCTCTATCACAATCACAGTACGACAGGAATTCTGTAGCGTAGTGTAGTTTAGTGTACGATACCGGTCTTCTGTGAACCTAGTGAGTATGAGGTTTATTCCTGAGTCTCTCATTGATTTCTGTTCAGGTGCAAGCGGTGGGAGCCGACCTTATGGATAGAGATGCAGCCTACTTGTCCAAGAACTGCAAGTTATGCTCTCATCACTTCGAGAGTCCATGTTCATGAATGAAGAACAAGCTAGTATTGACTGCAGTGCCCGAACAATATATTATGTACCGACTCCACCAAAAATGAAGATGTTAAAAAGTTATCCGGAAATTATATTACAGCTCTGGAATAGGCTTTTTTGCATTTCTGATTATCGTCTCACAAAGCAAGTACTGGAATATCAAGTGTAGAAAGGACAATAGTCAAGATCTGGTTTTCGTATTTTACTAAGGTTGATCAGATTGACACATTTTATGAATGGTTAGCCTGTGATTTGGAGAGTGTCAAAGTGAAACTGATGGATCATTCAGAGTCTGAATGGTGGGCTGAAATTTTGTTAAACCCAAGCTATCCGTATCATTTTGCTTCTCGATGACAAACAACTCTGTGAGTAAATTAGTTTTCAGCTTTATTTATAACGCATTTCTTTGGCGAAAACTGCTGTTGTTTACTAGAGAATTAATACAGAGTGACGAGGTTGGTCAGATTTTCTTGTATTGGTTGGTGTATGTGTTGCCTATTTTGTACTTTTTTGGAGATTGTGATTAATTTAAGCCCCAGTTGTGGCTAGGTAACAGATATGATCTTGTGGTCTGGCTTCAACTTACCTGAAATATTTACTGTTATTGATAATAGGAACAGTGGGTACTAAAATTAAATTTTGTTTTATCATCCAAGTCTTTTTAATTCATTTTTGTTGGAAGCTATGTGGATAGTGAATATTTTGATTGCTGTTCAGAGTCTTATTTTTTGTCATAACATTTTGAACTTTGACTAGTAATGAATGATGATATACTCAATGTTACTAAGTTTTGTAAGTTGTGAGCTATTCTACAGATTAGCAACTGACTTGTGACTGTTGGTGATTTTATTGGGAGAGTGGAATCGAGTTTACTCTATACTGGCATGTCTAAGAAATAATGGAATGTTCTAAAATTATATTTACAATATTGTGGTAGTGATGAATTGCTTTGCTTTCTTCTTCTTACTTGTGTAACACCCACTGCACAAAACAATTGTTTGCATTGCTAGTATCCTGGTGCACTAAATAGGTAACACATGCGAAATGTTTGGGTGGAGATGAAACCAGCAGTGAGCTGGGAGCTACATGTTTGTCAGTGGTCAGGGGAGCAACCAAAATGTGTGACGATGGGAGGGGCTCAAAACGCTTGTGGCATACCCCATTGGTTTTTACCCGTTTAACACTCCTCCCATGTAATCCCCCTGGGAGGGCTTCAACACCCATTAAGCGCCCACCTGGTTTTTGACTGGTACCCGCTTACTTGGCACCTTGGGGGAAATTTCCCTCTGAACCCCCAGGAGCAATCATTCAAATTATGTAGTCCATGGAGGTATTAAGTATCAGTCCACGGATCCACCGACCACTGTACAGCCAACATGCGGCAAGGTGGGGGGTCAAGCATTCAGATCCATGTTTAATCTGATAAATCACATTAGGGATGAGAGAAAATGGGTGAAGTATCACACCACAAAGTTTGGTGGTTTAGGAGATACATGGGAAGTGTTCTTTGGGGCAAAATGGGGCAATTTCTTGCTGTGGAATGAGTCATTTTTGACCAAATTTTCTACTCCTGTTTCTGCTTCAAACGAAATCGTTTCTGAACAATTTTGATATCACATGATAGGTTCATGACCAATGTCAGTAAAAACGGCACCGACACTGCAATATCGGTTACCATGGTAACACTGCAACTGTTTCCGTGGAGGTACATTTCCGTCTTGTGAAAAACCAGCAGTAAGCTGTACCCTTATAGCGAAGCTGCCCCCGCAAGAAAACTAAAAATAATAACATGGACATGTAGAAGACTCCATGCCCTTGAAATTAATACAATAAAAACTTTGTCAGCGCTTCAGGCAGGCTTGGTAATAGGTGTCTGAATTTCACTATTTTCAGACCGCGTATGTGTATTTGTCATGTTAAACCAGTCACTAGTTGTGCGCCGTTTCTACGCATTAATATGCCGTGGTATAAAACAACAATTAAAACAATTGGTTTGCTTAAATGTTTTTAATTAATTTTAAGGACACTAGCATTTCCCAATAAATAATGAAATTATACTAAATTTGTTCATCCAATTCGTCTGAATACCAAACTAAAGCTTACAATGCGTTAGTTGAATGATGGCTGACCTAAAGTGCGGGTTTGCGAATTTATCTATTTATCTGGCACTGCCAGTCGCATCGAATGTGGTATTTCTACAAATTGCGGGGAGAAACAACTTTGGAAACTCTAGGGAAATACACAAGGTATAGAGCGAGACATTTGAGCACCTTATAAGAGTACGTGGAGCTGATGTGGAGGTGGAACGTGTCCTCCTGAGTAGTCTGTCTCAGTGTCTGCCTCGGAGGCACTGTGTGCAGCAGGAGCTACATAATCTACCGTATTAGGTTCACTTGCCCGAATCATCGTTACAACACTCGAGATATGTTGGCGTCGCCAAAGACACTTAGAACATCCACTGCACACTAGAGGAGAAATCTGATAGAGGTCTGAAAAATTACCAAAGACGTTTAAAGTCAAGGTTCAACGTCCTGCTTCGTGTGAGCTCAGGTAGGAATCACTGAACTCCAGGGTCTGACCCTGAGGAATATTTTTTGAAGCCCGTCATTCATGCAAAAATACTTTTATTGACACACCGTGATTGCTTATAACTTGGGCCTTATGGCTTAATCATATCTTATCCAAATGTGTTGATGTTTATGCAACTACATGTATACATTGGCATAGAAAATAAGGTTGTCATCATAACTTTTCATAACAACCACCAAATGTGTAACATGACTTTTGCCCATGAACTACTTTTAGAAACTGGAGAGTATGTTTTGTCTACCAATGATTTTCTGCGATTATGAAGTTAATTAAACATGCTAAAGCCGTCAAAATATTGGTGCCTTCACTTATTTTAGCTTGGTATTCATATTTTGTGAGCCGAAATGGCCACATTAGATTTAATATGTTTAATTTTTCATTAATACAATTTTAGGAATCAGGAAAGGCTTATGCTGAAGAAGTGGCTTCTGCTGAAGTTGGAGACTTGCCGATTATTAGTAAAGGTTGGGTATGGAAATTTTCACAACCAGCAAGAAGATACCCTTCTGGACAACTAAGTGAGGGGGCTAGAGAGAGGCTGGAAGTCTACTCCCAGAAGATATGTCAAAGAGAATTTGTAGCTTGAGGAACGAGTTGGGGAAAAAGTATTTGCCAAAGATTACTGGCTTATACCACAACAGGTCCAAAGTAATTTGTTGAGATAGGCCACTCTCAACAAATGTGGGGAAACTGGGACAGAAGAAGTGGAGTATGCATAGAAAGAGTCAATCTGCGATTGTCAAGGATGTAGCATTGTAAAAATTCAATGGGAGGAAACAGTACAGTGGCTGGACCTGTAAATACTCTGGCTGATCTGCTAAATCCATTGGGGGCATTATTGTATCAGCACAGCTGTGTAGGGAAGTAGGCTTGTGTGTTGTCGCAAGCTTTGTTTGCACCAGAACTGCTTGTGTGAACAGCGCAAGTCTAAAATTTACCTAGTCTAAGACTGAGTTTTTGTCCAGGCACGGATTATGATCCTGGGCCACATGGTAATGGTACATTGTTCATTTTGTTTAGCCACTGGATTTTTTGGTNAAGGAAAAATATGAACAGTTAAAACTGGACAGTTTTTATACCGTGAAAACATGGCTGCGAAGCCGTAAAATGTGTTTGAGACTATAACTTTAGAAAAACGCAATATTTTGAGGAAATATTTTACCGCTGTTTATAGATCCCATAGGACTACCTATGTGCCAAATTTGGTGAAAATCGGCTGACCCCCACCTTGCCGCTCATGGCTGGTGCTCTCATGGACTAGTACTTAACTGTTATAAGGAACGGTACTTGCCTTGTTAAGAATTCAAACATGAAACAAAACTATGATGGATTTTGAAGGGAGCTTCAAGAGAATAAAAACAAATACACTTTAATATTGATTAAAATACACATTTTCGTTCTCAGTCGATTATAAGTGAATGTTAGTTTATGTATTCTAACCATTTTCAATCACACAGCAATTTTATTGCACGTTGAATGTCATTAAATTATGAATTTATCAGTGTTTACATTGTTCGGACCGCACTCCTAAGTGTTGATTATTTACCGCTTGGGGCGCTAGTGTTACGACCAGTAATCATTGCGGCGAATGGCAAAATGGCGGAGTGAACTCTCCTATTCTACTACACTCCTTGGTTATACTATGTGGTGATTGTAAGTGGATTTTTTTAGTCAACTGCTGTGTGGACAGAGTTACTATTGATGAACCTAGTCTGAAGCTGTCCCTGTACACAGCACAGGCACTCGAATTTCCCGATGACTCGTAACCAAATTTAAGAAACATATAGGTTGGACATTAAAACTTTGACGAGTCGAGGCTCCCAACTCCAACTGTCCCAAATCCAAATAAAATCTGCGTGCATCTCCCTCAGACTGGTATTGCATAAACCTTCGAAGCCTTATCTTTCCTAGGTTCCCTTAAATTATCTCTGTGCATGGTGAATTAGCGACGAAATTCTCAAAACAATCTCAAATCTCTGAATTCAAGGACCCAAAAGAGTTACCATGGCGGATTCCAGTTGTGCTTTAACTTGTACGCCTGTCGAAGATAAAATTGAGCAACCAACCCCCATATAGAAGTCAAGAATTTTATCACCGATTTAAATGATTAAGGTTACTAAAAAGTATTTTCATTTCTGTGTAATGTGTTTCTCTTCATAGCTCATTTTATCACTTAACCTAGGATTCAATTACAAGAACGGGCGTATTTTGTGTTTGATCTTTAAATTATGTGCTCTTCTTTGTTGAAGTACAACGAAAGCTCGGATTTTGGCGGAGATTTCCGATGTTTTACCGCACGTTTAGTCGCGGTAAATCACCTATCGGCAATAGCCGGATGTTGCTTTAGGCCAGCGCTAGTAGCCAGCAAGTCTAGTACTTCAATTACAAACAACGTTGTTTTTTATAACCAGAGTTTAACTGCATTCAAACTGATGCTAAATTATGTGGAGGGCACACAAATAGCATTTGTGGGCGCATGAAAACATAGCTCCGGAATTGCTTCGGGAGCCTCCCGCGGCCAAAAACCCGGATGCTCGAAGTCGTCTGCCATGAATGTCTTACTTCACGAAATAAAGTCCTTGAATTTGTGATTTTGGCCTTTATTCGTCATTTTTGTCGTCAAATCAGCACTCGAAGGCAATTTGAAGTGATCAAATGTGTTGAGTGATAGTTTAAACATAGTTTATATAGTTCCCAATATATGGCGCTCACCTACATACTTTGTTACGTCTTCTTTAAAGGTCAAGTTTAGAGCTTAAAAGCTCTACTCTAAATGCTGATTTTGCATACACAAAATCACTTATCGTAACAAAGTGAAAGAAGGTACCCGTGCACGTTTGAGTAGAAAATTCTGAGCAAACAGATTTTGAGTGCCCAACCTTTAAGTTTTCTTGGTAGTGAGTGGCGTCAGTGTTGATTGAGGAACAGTTAAACTCAAGCGCCTGTGGTACACAGTTGTTAGACCTGCACCAAACAGGTGTTTCAATCTCATTGTTTACATTTGTCCCATTTCTCCCCACTTTCCCCTGAACCACTGTCACAATTTCAGTCTAACAATTCTGCGGTTTGAAAAGTGGAGACCTGTGTCACCTGGTAGCCAAGAAACTACCATGGACAATTTGGTGGCCAGGAACATATCCAGGGTCTCGGCCACAATGGGCAAATGTAGGGGGCACCTTTGATGTTGTTCCCCTGCCGTATTACAAAAATAGGGGCATTTGGCACCCCTGGACCGTCTTTGAATGCGCCCCATGACACTGACTGTGGGTTTTGGTTAACATTATATTGAGCATTCTTACTATAAATATAATACGAGTACTACATTGGGACATCTCGTTTTAGTCAGTGGTGATTGTAAAATATTTTGATGTATTTTTTCAATTTTGCAGTCCTTATAAAAGTTGGGAAGTAATGGCAATATGTTACGCGTTTTTTCTGCAGCCAAAGCGTGACTGGTCAGAAAGCGTTATTTTTGGCTTAATAAGCAATTCCAATTTTTATTTTATCTTACTTGAAATTATACCATTTTGCTAGGTAATGATGAGCTCAATATAATTTTAGCTGACATGGTAAAACTGGTCTGTCAAGACAATATGAACATCAATTGTCTATCTGCTATAAAATGGTAAATTGCATGCAAACAACCAGTTATCTTTTGGTGTTCTGAGGTTCAGAACCAGATGCATAAATTATGTTAATGACACAATTTCACTAAGTTGAATATTCGTTTATTGGAAGCCTTTGTATTGGATGGTGTTCACATTGTGTTATTTTTCAGGATCACTTTAGGGCATATATAGATCACTTGGGATCTGCAAGTACCATGTATTAGAATGTATGAGGTAGTCGTGGGTTCTTTAGCACTTAAGAATGATTCCATATAAAACCACATGAAAATGAAAAATCACTATATACTCAAAAANCTTAAGAATGATTCCATATAAAAACCATATGAAAATGAAAAATCACTATATACTCAAAAATTCATACAGAGCTAATACTTTGTGCATGTGTTGGGATGCTGGCCCAAAGTACACAGCTGCAATATTTGCACTCAATGACCTTTGGTTACCGAGATATGACCTATTTGGCTATAAAGGCATATTTTGCATTTTTTTCATGTCAGTAAAACTGCATTTTCTGAACAGCAAAAAATCAGACTTGGAAAACTGGTGACAAGGTTTGACATTGATGGTCATAAAGACTCATGTAAGGTTAGTAAGAAATTGAAATTTGCAACTCATAGGTACAATTAAATTTCCAGCAGGGGAGAAAACTCCGAAACCACTTTTCAGGCCAGTCAGTAGTGGCAAGATGTTGCTTAACCTGCCTGCTATATCGGAATATATTTGAAGTTGAAATTCTCTGTGTAGACACTTCTAAGATTGAACTTTGATAATTGCTTTTAAAAAAACTTGTCTCTTATATATTTAGTGCTAAACGTGGTCCTCGAATTTGGGCATTTTTTGTGATGTGGCCTTACTCTGACTGACAAGAGAAGTGAGGCTACATGTACTCTTTTAGTTTAGAGATATCACCTGAAATATATGATCTAATATCAACAATGCAATATCACAAAAATTTAAATTTCACTTTTGAGACCCCAATTTTCTAAAACACTCCATGCTTTGTTTAACCTTACCAATAGCACTTTAGGGTTCGAGATTACATGCACTTCCTGCCACTGCAAAGAATATGGAGGAATTTCCTTCTTGTACATTTGGTTAATTTTCGTTACATAAGTGTAATCGCGGAGGAAATGTGGCCTTCATTAGCTGTGTTAAAGACGTCAGAAGTCAACTGAAGTGGTGCAAAGTGCCGCAGAATTTGAAAGTATATCGGAATTACAGCTGATTCTTGCCAGAGCTGGAGATAGGAGGTTGGACTGGCAAACCAATGGAAATAAGCCGTGATATACATGTATTTTACACATTGACATGAGTTTGGACTTGGCTTTAGACAAAAATTGACGTGCTGTTATCCAGAACACAAAGCATATTGTCAGAGGGATAAACCAGGAACAAGCAAAACAGGATCTGATGTCATCTCTCACCCCACACAATGTTTTGGTTGTAATGGATTTTGCAATGAAGTTCATACCCATCAGTTTCCGTGAAGCAGGGTCCGACTGGTTTGGAAAAAAGGATGTCATGGCACGTGGCGGCTTGTATCACAAAGAAAGGTGAAAGCCACCAGGTAAAAATAAATCCTCAATTAGTATTCAAGGTGTTACAAAGTAATTCTCAGATGTGCTCAATATTAAACAGAAAGCCAGTGATAAACAATGTTCTTGGCTTTACCTCTTTTTAGTATATTGATTTACTGTAACAGTACAAGATACGGGGAGTGTGCACTTAATATCATGTCTTTTTCTCGCTATTTGCCAACAAAAGGTTGACAGTGATGCATTCTTTGTCTCTTAGTAGATTTTGCACACAAACCTTCATTTTAACTGAAGCCATTTTGTACTTATGGATGATTTTCATATCCTTGTGAAGGGGAAATTTCACCCTCCCTAGAAATGTTTTGAAGGAGCTACTAATGTAATAACGTGTTGAGACGAACTATGTTTGACGTTGAGTGGTGTGATTGCGGTTTAGGTGGTAATAAGATGTAATAAGGTAGTTCTTTAAACTAGCTGACCTATTTGAGTTAAATAATTGTTGTATTTCAGGTACATGCTTACATCCATACTCTAGATGCCTGCAAGCAAGACGTTTTTCACTGTTTGCTGTTTAACGCTAGATGTGCTAAGGCAGGTGAAACCTAGGGATCCACAAATAACAGAAGCTCCGACAATGCCAATTGTTACCATTCAGCCGCCCTTCTGATTCATTTGTTCTACATATCTGGTAACACCGGCATCTCCATTCTGCGCTACGACTTCAGTGAAAGTCAGAAGGGAAAAGACATCTGTGACAGGAAAATCGCACAGTTGAAGTCCAATGCCAAGTACTTCGTCAATGAGGGCAACAGAATGCAGTCGACCTGAAATATGCGCTAGAGTCTAGAGGAGGTGTCAAAGGCTGTTATGCGTCGGCCTGTAGTGTGAATGCCCCAAAGGTCCTTTCCAAGCACAGTATCCCAGGGATAAGTTTGCTGACAAACTTTGAGTATTCCGCCGATGGCATTCGAGCATGGAAGGCCTATAGAGTAGGGGAGGGAAAACTTGTCATCAACAAATCATGTAAACTGTTCCTCTGAAACTAAAAGTCTTGACTTTGCAACACTCGAGTGTTTTACAACTCCAAGGGTTGAGTCGGGGCTGGTATCCCGTGAACGTCATACGAAGTTCACATGCACACACTATGGGTGCTCGAAATCTTTTCCTACAGATGCTGAGCTAAATGAGCACTTGGATGTTGGTGCTCATTCATCATCCCTCCAGAACGAGAATCAGTAGAATCAGTTCGACCACATTTCAAGACAATCTGATGTGTTATCTACTACCACAGCTGTATCATCACCTGAGTTGTCTGACGTTTACGTTGTTGATCAAGTCGCTGCAGGATTAGGCCCTGAAAAGTATTAGAAAATCGGTCCGCTTCTCTGAGAAGGTAAAGACTTAACCCAGTGATATATTTCCTGAAGGTGAACAGTCAGGCAGAAAACAACAGCCAGCTGAGGTTGTAAAGATGATGCGAGGAGCCAAGAATAAGCAAGGAAAATTTTCTCCTCTGAAAAGTGGCTCTCGGAGCAACAGATTGCTGGATTTTACTCCCGTATGGTTGCCGCGTCTCGAATCCGAAATATTCAGAATATTGAAGATGATGATGCTGCTGCTGCCCACGAGTTTGCCTCAAGGAATGACTTGGAGCTTGAAGTCATGAATGAGTTATCATCATAAACTGTAGGAAATTATAAAGATGATTTAGCTGTTGTCTATTCCCATGATATTGTTGTGGTAATTATCATCGTAGCTAGGGGACTAGGGTCCACCCTGGGCGAAATTGGGAAACATGGAAGATGACGCAAATTCGGGGCTTCCATGGGGGAGAGATTTGAGTGGTGGCCGTTTGGGGAAAATAATCCAAGCCACTGATGGTCAACATTGAAATTTTCTGTCACTTTTTACTAGCGTTTTTTGTTTTATGTCCAGTTTGAGACTCGTAAAGCATACTTTTTACATGATTGATTCTATTGAAACTACTGAGATTTTTATAGAATTGATTATCTAGTTTTGAGAAACGTCTATCTTAGACATGTGTACTGAGCAAAATAAAAGAACTTTGTGTTTCAGTACCTCTTGTTTTCTTCAAACAAAATGCAGTTTTTGAAGTGTTGTGTAGAAATGCATCATACACTAAACCTGGCATACCTTCAAGAAACTGTGGTTTTGAGGCCGCCGCATGAACGGAATTTACATATTGTGAAACTTTTAGCTGGTGAGTCGCAACAGCACCCAATTTCTTAAATACTGGTTTGGAAAGCCGGTATCTTGGATATCACTGAAAGTATTATGTTTTCAATCGTAAATATCCGTACCTGTTATTTTTCTGAAATTGCAAATTCTATTGGCGCACTGCCACCATGCTCGGCTGCTTTTGTGTAGTACAAGAAGCATTGCGTGACACTTTGTATGTCCAATAACACGACACTTCTGCTCGTATCCACCGTCCTCTTTTCACTTGCGATCTCGAAGATCTTGATTAGTTTTAGTATGAACTTTGCTAATAGTTTGAGAGGACTTTTTCAAGCGCATATACAGGGATTTGTTCAGGAGATCTGAAAATGGGCCAGCATGCACTTTAGGCAGTGCGTGGGATTCTTAGTCTATTACGGTGTTTGAAAATGGACCAAGCAATGGGTAATGGGCACCCTTAATAAGAATAAAACCTGCTTCTCTGAAGTATGAGATGGTGATGGGTTTGTATTATTAACTCATAAGTACATTAAACTTGACTTTTTTGGTTTCTGTAATCCTATAACAATTTTTTATTTTTGCACCAGCAAAACTGAAAATCCGCGAAGAAAAAATCTCATACAGCTTCCCATGATCTCCTTCGTCACTGATGTAGCAAAACGAATGATATTTGTTCTATTTGGCATCTTGGTCGACAGATAATTGCACAATCGAGTAGCGCCTCCTAGAGTCTTTTAATCAAAGTGACAGTCACCGATTGGCAGAAAACTGTGTAAGTGAGTTATGTAAAAAACTGACTGCACAAAAACTAGGAAAGAGACAAGATTTTTTATTCTTGCGTTGGGCTGAACAAAGACAGCAGTAACAGATGGAAGTTAACTCATGTTCCAAAAGAATCCGATATAGATTTGGGAGAGTGATCAAAATGCGTAAAAATGGCCTTAATAATAAGTAGTGAAAATGATGTTTTTGTAGGCTAAAATGGGAGGACATAAAAAATCAATAAATCCACCCGAACTATTTTTTCTTGTATGTTATTCTTTCTCCTTTCTGGTACATAGTTATTTTTTCAATAGCGTGAAGCGATGATGTGCTGTTGCTGACAAAATGTCACCTACTTCCAAGTACTATTATTTGCTATTTTTCAGAAAAAGTACAAACTGGTCGTAAAAAGGGTTAAAAAAACTCGGAAACTCTTAAAAATTCAGGCTCAGGTTTCTTTTGACAAGGCCAGCTGATGTGCTAAGTTTCAAAAAAATTGGTGATTTTGCATATATAGCCCACCATCTGGTTTTTATATGGAATTGCTCTTAAAGCTGAAATTTAGTTTTGCGCTCCGCACAACTATTTCTGAAAAATAATCGAATCTCTCATAAGGAAAAGCGTAAAATCTCTGAGAATTTACAGGTAACTACTGGTAACTGGGTGATTTCTATTAGGCTGCCACGCCCTCTCTCATAATTTCTTGGCTAAATCTTTGCGAGCGAGTTTTGGCAGGAAAATGTGTTTTCTACTAAGATTACCACTGACCCTGTTGGTATGGCAACAATAATTCAATTTATATTGCTGTCCGCTACATCGACGACTCAAAAATGGTCGTCTCCAAGCCAGACAAAACAGAAATGAAGACTGAGGTATTAACCCTAACCAAATTGCTCCATTCAGCTTACAGTGTAACCAAAGACAACAACATCAGCCAACTTGTTTTATTTTAGGTCTGGGCTTTGTTACCGTCACACGATTGGGCCAATATATTCCACACTGGACTGTGTGCGAAACGGTATGTAGTTGATTTCACCGCGCTCAAAACATTATTGAAAGTGCAAACCAACCGAAAGATGGGGCTTACAACAAGCATTTTTGTGTACAGTAGACTTCTATGTGACCTCATTTTTGGACTGAATTTTGTGCTGACGCACTTGACTGTGCTATATAGTGACCAAGTATTTATTCAAGGATACAGAACAGTTAAGCCGTGAGTCAGTTTTATCGCAGTCTATACGTAAGCTAAAGGAAACGTGCGAAGAAGGAGCCATCATAGTCCTTTAAGGTAAGAGGCGAATTCGACCTGCACGTACTGATAATTGTCAGTGCATGTACACCTAGCTGTTAGCAGCGTCGGGTCTACGGAGCTTCAGGGTCTTCAAACCTTTCCTCAATAAATGACGTATCCGGCAAAAAATCTTTTTCTGTCGTTTTTGTTACGAAACTGAATGAGTACAAGTCAGTATCCTCGTCGACAAAACCGAGAGATACGACATTGCTACTAAGTTGTGTCATGGTTGTAATCATCTACATCATGTTGTCAGAGATGACATCATTGGCTATAGTACAATGATGACACTGATACTGACAGTTGCGCAGTGGCGGATCCACGTTTCAGCAAGAGAGGTTTAGGATTCCCGCAAAGGTCGAATCCGAGGCGCGTGGCGCCGAGCGGGGGGTGGGGGGAGGTCGGGAGCTGGGTAACCCCCCTCCCGTGTAAGATAACTTTTTGTTTTTGTTGCCAAACAGTGAAATTTCCATGCATCCTGGTTCGTTTCTGGCACTTAACATGCCCCTGAAGTTTTTCTTAAGATAATTAAAAGCCCTTCTCGATTTCGTCACATGAACGTTGCTCATAAGTTTCGTGAAACCATATTTGTGTACATCTGGGTATGAGTCACACCACCAGCAAAAAATTTTTGTTGGAACATCTGCTTACACGCACCTTTTTAGCATACGAAAAAGTGTGGTGTGTATACAGGGGTTTAGACAACTACCAAATATTCAAGAGCATAAGGAGCACCGACGAGGCATAAAAACTTGCATATCCGATGAGCGCAACAGCCTCAAGCTGTTTAAGAACGAACAAGATGTACCGCTGACAGGCTCAAGGCCGAAACCAATGAGAACTAGGATTCATCTTTAAATCATATAAATGATAGTATGTTTATTCGATCTGTAAACAACAAATTACAAAACATTAGAAACTAATTAATCTAAATAGCAATTACTTGTCAAACGCTATTTATAATTCCGATATCAACGTTAATTACCGTCATAACATTCCTAACTCATTATTTTGGTAAATTTAAATACATTACTGATCTAATTTCCATGATAGCTGCATCATATTCAAACATACTTGTATTAAACTATTTAAACTTTCGTTATTTCTTATTCACGCTATTTTTCATAATAGTCAAACATATTTCTGAGCTTTCTATTTGACAATAGTTCTAAATAAACCTTATTTTACTTAAAAATTACAATACGAATAATAGTAAATAACTACTTACTTCTGTGGAGGAATCAAAGTCCTGCTACATCGGTTTTAACTTCATAAACTGCTTAACTACGTCTTAACCCGTTTACATCTCCGTTCTGAACTGCTGTAAAATGCCTTCTCATTCAGAATTTATATGATTCTAACCCTATGACTAATCTATTCACCTTCCATGAATTTACTTGCCCTTACCAAATTTGTCACCGAATTCTCTTGTCAATGAATAGCTGTAGTACGAACATGGCCATATTTAAAAGTTATTTCTAGGAATATATCCAATTGTACATAGAACTCACTACAACAGCTGAACGGAACTATATAACTATATGAGTAACACTATTGCATAGTAAGCCATGTTTCCTAAAGTCATCAACCCACACACTGCACTCGTCCCATCAGCTGTAGTCACATGTCCGATTCTAACGTAAACATAAACACAACACAAGACCTGTGCTGTTAGTCCGGAAATAAACATGTGTTCTGTCTCGTTACGAGAAAAACTGGCGAACGATGGTGCTCTCAGCTCATAGTCTATTATTAAAAGCGACAAAAACAATTAAGTATCGCTTTATTAAGCTGAATCACGTTGACAACAATTGAAAAACGTCAAATGTATCAGGAAACAAATCATCTGAAAACAGTTTCACGAAACCAAAACACTCTGTAGGCCTACACCGTGGTGAAAAGATATACAGGAGCAGTTCGCAGAGGGACCAGATGTACACTGAGAGTACACAAAAACTCTGGCCTGGTCCGTCACGAGACCAAAAGTACACCTGTGGTTGTTATCCCTATAAAAATAGTCGATCTGTCGCGGGACCCAACAGTACTGGCTGAGATAAATAGTTTTACAAAGCACACTTTGGTAAAAAACATCACAAGTCTAGTTCGCCGAGGGATCAGAAGTACACTGAAACTCGATATCTACACAAATCAAACTAACCTGGTATGTCGCGAGACCTAAAGCGTACTTTGCAAAAAGTTTTGAATTGAAAACTTCTCTCTAGACACATTTTAATCCCCAGTGGATGCTCATACGTGTAGTTCATACATCTGGTGGTCAACTGCTGCGAGAGGTTATCTATGAAGGGTTTTCGCACCGTTCTGTAGTACTCACTGGAAGAAACAAGTATTGAGTACAGATTTAAAGTGGATTGGAACGTGAAAAATTGTATAAAATAAGAAAGTAAATGTTACTCATCTTGCATGAAACCTGTATCATATCGTGGCGTACAAGTTTTTTTGAAGGTTTCGTAAATATAGTGAGTTTTAGATGAGTTTGGACTATTTTTCTTTACGTTTGAAAGTTGACCAAAAAGACACGCCTTCGTGCTCGTCAAGTCCGACATTACAGTCCCAAAATGCATTGCGGTGCCTTATTTGGAAATGGCCTGATGACCTCAGAGAGGTGAAAGGTCGCCGAAAGCAAAACAGTGATGGCTGGTTTCGAAAGCACATCGACACCTCGATTGACTCAAAGAAGTCCCATTTCTGAAGTTAGTCATCGATTTATTTGGTTTCTATGCTCTCCCAAGTATGATCTAATATACTTTTTGCCTAGGATTTTATTTATGTGCATTTCAAACGGAAAACGTTCTATTCATGTCTTATCGTTTAACTTGAAAATAGTCTGGCTTACCGATCGGCCTACGGTCAACATCGTAGACTATGTTGTGTATAATCAATAACATTTTGCTAAAAACATTTCAATGCATCGTGACTGTACGTAGGATTTATAACTAAAATGTATTTCGGGTAATTGTTAATTGTTACTACGTGATGATTGCGTACAGGACAAGGGCCCCCCATGACTGGTGCAAGCAAAAATTACACAGCAACAGCATGAAGCGTGAGAAAATATCGAGCCCAACGGTAGAATTCCGGAACACCAGGTTCGTATCGCCAACCCCCACAACATTCGAGCCACCTGTGCATACAATCGAGCTTTGCCCATTTCTCCGAGGTGTCATGTTGGGCCCCCCTTGTGGTATCCTAGATCCGCCACTGGCGTATTCACTGTTTAGTAAGTGGCCGAGTAGTGCAAGTGCAGTTAGCTAAATCCTCAGCTGTTAGTGGTGGAAGAAAATGTAATCTGAATTTCTCTGAACTTTCTTGTTTACCGATCAAAAAATCCCCCAAAAATTCTGCCCCAGGGTTTTCTTGAATTCTGGGGCCAAATGCACCCAGTTGGCCCAAAGTACATGTAGTCAATGCATTTTAGGGTTCAAATGGCCAAGTGCAATGACTTGACCAACTTACTAATTATATTAAAATTATGCCTTAGTAATCACACTGTTATTTACAGTAATTCTAACCAATTACAAGGTGCTTCACAGCGAAATTTTAAATAAAACTTTAAAATTGGGAATTTTAACTTTCTAATGCTAAATTTTGGTATCTTTTCTAACCTAAAACACAGTTTATCTCCTAATATCTCAAAAGCTGTTAACTCCAGTCATCTGATAATTTACATTGCCGTTACATGGAAAGATGTGATGATGATAAGTCACAGACACATATGTTCCAAGGACTGGTGGTAAATATATTGACCTAATTGTTCACCCAGTAATAGTTTGCAATATGCATCATAATGAACATTCAGTCACAACAGCATTCAAAAAGTTTTATTTTATCGAGCATCATCATGATCCAAATAATTTTGCTTTTTTCAAAGTATGTTACACATTTTCACTGACTACATGTATAACTACAAGCACTTCGCAATTTAGGGATTTGCACAAATCTGTGGTTTGCAATCAACTTCTGTTTTATTGAGCTGACCTCCACTTTTACATCTGACTACAATGAAGCATCAATGATGTGTGGACTCATGGAAGGATACAAAGTTACATAATGCACGAAATAAGAGGTCATTCCACTTGATCAACATAACTGTGTTTAGAAATAAAAAGACAGAATCAATCCACACACCTTTCGACAAATGGAATGATAAACTGCACTTCCAGCAAATTTGTCCCACTAAAACATCAGAAATTGCAGCAACATTAATTGAAAATAGTTTTATTTCTACTGTCCATGGAGCATCTAATTATCATTCCAGAGGAGAAAATAATAGAACATCTAGGTACTTTCAAAGTTCATAACATTATTCATTGGCTACAACATCAGCCGTTGCACAGTTTCAATTGCACAGAACTTGTCTAACACTTCACCTGTGGCTAGAGAACAAAGAACTGTCAAAAGTAGCATGTTATTGCACCAACAATTGTAGGAGGTACTGAAAGTCAAGGCTTTGTCGCACTGGCTGAGCATAGAACAGACATTACGTTGTGCGTTTTGTTTGAATGGACTTAATATGGGCATACAGTCACGATTAATAAAGTGGTGAACTCGAACCAGTGTTCAGTCTACCATTGCATCAAAATATTAGAACAGATCGGTGACAACCTGCGTCCACCTATCCATGGGGTAAAACGTGAAAAGAGCTTAGACTAACAGACTCGGGCTGAGAACTCACTAATGGAATGCTCTCAGAAACAGAATTTTTTCACACATTACCAGTCCTGTTTGAAGCATTTGCTTTGGTTTGGAAATTACTCCCAATGTTAGGCATGGCTTTTGATAAACTTTGAGACTATATGAAATTTAAAAGGCCTGTTTATTTCCATAGGATATGTGGGAGAGCCATGAAAACAAGGAGAGGTGAAAGTGTAAGAGGAGGTAGAGGAAGTAAATGGAAGTCAGTCGCTACAGCTACTCTAGGTCCAGCTTCAGTGACCCCAGCTCATCGTGGTCTGCAAGGTTATGCATCTTATCAAGATGACGTACAGATACTTTATCATGAATAGCAAACACGTGAAAAAACAACTCAAAAATTCTAGTTCAGAGAATAATTTATGACTTGTAAATATATAGAATATCCAATATTTAACCTTCTATGTCATTTTACATCTTGAAAAAATAAGGAGCCATCATATTTTACACAGATTGTCATGTGGTTATCATTTGTCTAATGATGCAAAATAAGATGTGACATCAACTTTTGAATAAAGTTCCAGTTTTTTCTAGTAGTGAGCTGAGCTTGTAGCTAAGTGAATTATAAGAATACAAGATGGGATAAATATCTCTTTTCCATAATTAGTGAAAAATCTCCTAATTTTCACTGAGAGAAGAGTAAATGCAATGACCAAATGAGCAAGTGCGACACATTTCGGAGAAGGAGGTAGAGAGTGTTGAACCTTTAACAGAAGAAATCCGAACATCACTCATTCTTTGCAAGACGCGCTGATGAGATTTGAAAGGGAAAGGAGGGTGTCATAAAAACAATAAATTTGCTATCGTCCACGGCTGAGTGTGCACCAGCTGCATCATGAATTCTGTGGACACCACTGAAACCTGTAGACAACGTGTCATCATAGTCTCCATAGCGGTACATATTGATGCTATCTCCTGCAACTTCCTCCCCACCAAACTCTTCATCTCCAAATCCAACATCGCTAATATCCACATCATCAAGGATACTTTCTGGACTGCAACAAGAGAAAGCGTGATGATCTTGCCCTTTAGAATTTCAAAAACGACACAACACCTAGCTCCCGTAACGCACTTGAAGGACTACTAAGTAACAGGGCTCGCATTATGTGCACTGGCGAACAGTTAAATACAGTTCGTTCAGAATTTAAATGTTTTATACATATGGCGTTTGATGATGCCTTACGATGCCTTCTTTAGTCATGTTGCAAGACCTAATGGTTAGTACTGTGAAAGGATTTCTGTCCTGTCAGGGCTTCCAACCTGAGATTCATTGCTGTCCATGCACTGAGCTATTATGACCAATCGTCAGTAGAAGATATATTTCAATAAATACATTAACATTGTCAGCACTGAACAATAATGATGTATTTTTATTAAAAATTGGATAACTCATAATTTAAATGTGAACACAATGGTTATGTTGCACTTACAGTTATCGTCCAGGTCATCGCATGCTAGGTCCTCAGAAACATCAATCAATAGCCTGTAATATAGAGAGTCAAAAATGTTCGAGTGTTTCTCTTTTAAAGCATTAGTCAGTTTGTATTTATTGGATTTCACCAAATATCGCCTAACCACGATTAAGTTATGATAAAAAAAACAATCCATGTACTGCATGGTCTCTATATTTAGAACTCAGAAAACAGATTTAGGAAATTCTATCCAGAACACACACTTATGACCTGATGTCACAAATTTCATGGATTGTCTATGCTACAGATAAAAACTCCTCAAAATCCCAACGTTGCCTTTGAATATAAACTTTTAAATTATACAGCAATCAACTTCAAAAAAGAAAAAAGGTCTAATTCGGTGCAAAGACATGTATGTGCAAATGCAATCAGTGAATTCAACTCTACCCACACTGTATTCAAATAAGTTGGGAATACCAATGTGTCACATTAAAAACACAAATATGACAAGATTAGTTGCAAAATGACCTATAAAACCATACCTAATAGGTGCTATTTAGTCAAAAGGGTCACCAAAACTCCTGCCCATCTCCATTTTGATGTATTTACTTTTAGTTACATATTTGCAAATCACAAATATATACAGTGCATGTAAAAAAAGTATGCAAAATTCAGTCATGCTTAGGAGAGAAAACTGTGCACACCATTCCTGACCATACCAGACATGTAGAAAAATCCATTTTATTGGAATATACCATGCAAAATATATGCACAAATATTTCACAATTCAATCATCAGTTAGAACACTAAATAGTTTGTTGTCAAGATAATTCATGAGCACTAACTAGTTCTCTCAAATTTTAAAGATCAGGGGCATGTTCCAACAGAACTGACTTAGCTAAGACAATTTTCAACTTTTAGTAAATTTTAAAATAAAGTTAAATTTGTCTCAAAACCAATTCAAGAAAGTGTTTGACATAAGTTTTGTCTTAACTTACCAAAATTGGAACTTTCAAAGTTTGGAAGTTAAAGACAAATCTTAGACTTAAGTAAAAAATGATCTTGTCAATTTCTTGGAACCGGCTCTAGTACTTTCACATCACCTTTTAATGAATGACCTGGATACAAACGTCAAGGCTTCGTCGTCACAGACAGAATCAATTGCGTCGATTCCAGAAAGCTCAAGCCCACTGAAAATATACCATTGCCATAATCACATTTAGGTGATAAAGAAAGTTACCACGAGTTCAACATTTGTCAGCAATTAATCGAGGGTGCCAGGCAGTCATACGAACAGACTTTGAGTCATAAGCACAAAACACTGCATCATTTGGAAGAACGCTTCATTTATACATACAAAGCACAACATGATGTGTACAAACGGACAGTCATGCACACAAAATTACTAATCAGATATACAAATAACATGTAAGAACATAGTTCTTCTACAGATACATTTTACGTTGCCATTTTGCTTAGTGCCAGACTCCTTGGGAAAACGAATGATGACCACCATCACTAGAAAATGTTTACGTAATTATGTGATATTACTTCATACCCCTGTTTTTTTGTTTTATCCGTTTCTTTCAAGTTAGTTTACATGCATGAATTTTTGTTCATACATTTGATATGGTTTGTATCTACGATTCAAGTGTTATTATGGATAATGGCTCGTACATATGAATCGAAGTTTGCATGTTTGATTGCCTTGTTCTAGTTAAACAGGGTTATTTCAATTGGTACAGTTTAGAAGCTCATAACTGTGGGAGACATGGTCAAATAAGCCTACGGCTTTTACATTTTCACTCTTGACATCCCAAGGCTTAATGAGTGCAAGCTCAGAAATATTTCTAACAATGGCAAGCTGGAATGATTTGATTTAAATTAGTAACCCTCACAAAAAACTGACTTGGAGTTTTCAACAAATGCAATTTTCCATGTCATGTATTGTTGTAGACACGAACACTAGTAGCTGAAGATGTACACAATATGCTTTCACTGAAAAAATAATTTCTAGAATACCTTTGAACAAACTGGGGAGTTGCAGGTGTTGCTGATACGGCTTTAGGTTCTGACTCTGTGGAGACTTGTCTAGACATTGTTGAAAATCTTTCACTTTGTGCCACTTCATACCTACAGTGCAAAAATGAAATTACAATAACCTAGTTATTAACTACAGGTACAGATGTCAAAGCATACAGGTGGTACAATTCGCCGCCATAATAACAACCAAACTACATGAATAACCATCACAAAAAATGCGAGTGCAATTCATTACTAAATTTCTTCTTGCGAATTGGAATTTGTTACCAAAATTATGCTCAGTTAATGTATTTTTGAATTTTGAAAATTGATCGAATTGTGCCACATTGATTAAACCATCAAAGTCATGCTGCCTTAAGTACCTTTATAACATAGACATGGTAACCTTAGGAGGCTGTCAATGTCTTTAATTCCTTCCAACTTGAACAAATACTTTGGTAATCAAGATTTCTTTCTGATTCGTTTCTTTGTTCATCTACAATATCATTTTGCACAGGTATGAGTGGTACAACCCTTGCGGCCAAGTTTCAAGCACTAGCACACTCTGGTGATCACCAGTGTAGTGCTTTAATGATTGATTTACTCCGTCATGGAGGTCGATCTCAATGTGATTTCAAAACGCTACAGCAATGATTCAATTAATCAATACAGAATTGGGCCAGTTTCCCAAAAATGGTCAGTCCATGATTTTGTTACCGTAACGAAGGACAGAAAATTGACTCCTAATGCCCGTTCGTATTTGACCGAGCTGGGAAGAGTTTAAGACATTACCATACCCCTATGGTATCCCCCTATCTGCAAAAGTTCGTTGCAGCAACATGACTTTGATGGTTTAATCAATGTGGCACAATTCGCCAAAAAACTTCCAACTGGTGGAGGGCCTATTGGTCAGTTGAGATGGTGGTACTATCTCAAAGTAATAATGCTTTGCAATTTCTCTTAGTGTTTCAAGAATTATCAACTGCAAACAACTAAACAAGTCGTCAATATAAGTAGGTCATAGGCCTAGCCACAAGTATAGGCTTAGCCGCTTAGCTAAATGTCAACAGACTGAGACAATGCAACTCGGTGAATTTTATGTCTGACAGTTTAACTTTCACACTCTTCACTTTCTCAGTGAGTTCTCGGACCATTACTTTATTGGATCGAGGTGATTTTAATAAGCTGGGGCCGCGCAATGTTCCGATAACTACCGAAGTATGCAGGGCCGAACAAGTACATGAACTTACCTTTCGCATGATCAAGCTATCGTTTGGCCAGCTCGGAATTAGTGACGGATAGCTCACTTCTATAAGATTCCCAGCGGCAGTGCTCTGTACCCAAATAAATTCGTCGTTTATTAACTTTCAGCTGCAAGACTTGCCTTCTTTTCTTTCTAACTGAGTCGGTTAGCTTAGACGAAAGCTCCATTTTCTTGCCCAGCTTTCCACTGTCCGACATCTTGTCTTGTATTGTCTTGCAAAACTGTGTTAGCACCGTTCTCTGACACGTAGTGTAAATGAATAATAGTCCACTGCAGATCAGCATGATCAAATCTCAAGTAATGGTCCAATCATGAAGAATCGTAGAGGTAGGCACAAAATACACGGCGCGATGTATAAAGCACATTGGGTGGCAAAGTATTCACTCCACAACACTCTTGACACTGAATCAGCTGTTCGTGTGTCGAATGACTGAGCGCATACGCGCATTTATAACAAGTGAAAGGAAGATAGGCAGGTATAGGTGGTTACCACACAAGCTTTTATTCGTACTTCTTTCAAAAACCATGAATTGGGTCATTTTTTCTGGAAATTCCTTCTCAGGGGGAAGTGAATAACTTTTTAGTAAAGGTTGAAGGAAGGTACTTTGGTTAGGGATCGTTTAAAACGTATTTTTCACGAGTTTTCGCGGTCCATGCCACTTTAACTACGCACTACGTGAAATAAGATTTTGGATATGAAGCAGATAGATTCAAGTGGAAATACAAACCAGAATCAGTTTCTGTGCGCTCTTAGGCCCTCTGCTGTACTGGGTAAATTTGGCATGTCCAAAAATATTTTCTATTTCGTTTCCATTGTACACAAGCATAAAAAACCGACATTATTACAAACTGTGTATAATTATAACTTATTACCTGGGTGTTTCTCCGGGAACGTTGGTTCTATCTTTCTGTTGTCTAGACTGCCGAGGAATCTGTACATCGGATCCAATGGTTTGCTGCTCTTGGAACCATTCTACCCAGACATCTTCCACGTTTGTTCGTTTGTTCCCAACGCTTGCACTTCGTCAACTGCTGTGTCAATGAGCTTGTACGCCTCTACATTGTCAGCATCTTGTTTCGCTACTCAGTTGGCAATAAGCCCCCTGAGATAACCAAGTCCATTCAAAACACTTACAGCATGCGCAACTAAATTCGATCCGTCCATCATGGACTACTTCAAACCTTGACGATGTATCCCAGGACCCATTTGCATCTCTTGCAATTTTCGAAATAAACGTCCCAATGACTAAACGCTTGAAACCCGAAGTACTAACATCAAATAAATGCCCATGGGCATAGACGTTTCTTCGGGTGGGCCTTTCTGCGGAAATTCCCAGTATATAAAACGGCAGTGGTGTTTATTGCAGGTAGAAAGACGGTAGGTGTTGACGTCGGCATTAGGGCTCCTTAGGAGGCCCGTTGAACATCGCAAGACTCCCTCAAGACTTTGTTGTGAAAATACAGCCTCCCCGCAATTTCTGGTACTGTATACTGTTCGAGAATGCGGTCACTTTGTCAATGTGAGTGCCCCCTTGGTCATTCCTTGTATACACATAACTTGTTAGAGTGCATCTTCAAACAGACTCGCAACCAGACCACGGGGCAGGCCACAATAGCAATTCTTCGCCGGGAAAACGAGTTTTTTTCAAGTATTACATGTACATGTACACTGTATGATATTGCGCAAGACAACTTTACTAAACATCAGTCAAATTCGAGTTACAAACATGTGGGGTGTAATAGGATGACATGGCATGACAGATGAGGTAAAAAAGGTTGCACGTCAATTCGCCTGAATATCAGGATTGCTGCACCACAGTATTTCCCCTAATCAAATCAAAACATATCTTAAAGAAACTAGTTATCTAAATAAATCAGCTATAGTGTTGCTCTTTCAGTGGAGGATCCATCTAAAATGCTTGACTACTTCAGAAGTGTCGTCGGAAGCGCGCGCACAATTGTTCTCCGGGGTTTTGCCGACAAGCCACGAAGACTCGAAACGCGTTGATTTTCATAACAGCAATTCACAATGCAAAAAAAATTAGTTTCAGAGTTAACCCCGCCACTCCCCCATTTTTTTCCAAGTTGGTTTACTTGGGGTTTACACACGCTGGCGGTGCCGTTTTTGTTTTGCTGAAGACGTTTTTGTTATTTTTTTTCTAATTTTTGGGTTCTGGCCGAGGGGGGACTTAAAACCCCTGAATCCTCCCGTAGATCCGCCACTGACAAGTGAGTTGAAATGTGAATGTCTATACCTAAGCATAAAAGTCTAACCCTACGACCATAGTAAGCTACATATTTTGTAGATAGCATTGAGAGAGTTCCCAAAAATAGTGCGGTGTAAATGCATTAAACTCGGCCAAGAAACAAAACAGCAGAAATTTGAGATTTGTTATTCTGCTATTTTGGTTTTAATTGCAAGCACATTACGGTAGAGGGGAAGGCATTTTCAAATTTTGAACTGAAGGTGATCGTCAAAAATCCAAATATGTTGTTCATCCAGTGTCCACTTTGATTGTGGATTGGTGGATTGATATGAATGCCTGTACACGTTTGAATGTTTTTGTTCTTTTAAATTCAGTACACGCTGACGGTAAGTTCATTATAGGAAGTCATCCGTCGTGCTAAAAAAACAGACATTCAACTACCCTGTTTTCTTGCACTGCTTAAATGACGAGTGCTTCGAGCTTTAATTAGTTAGCCCAGCCAGCACGCAGGTATCACGCAGTGGCACGCGCTTTAGAATTGGTCGATGTATCCTCGGCAGTCATGGTTAGCTTTACAACACCGTGAAAAAATGGCGGACTGTGAACGATTTTTAGCCTTGTCATGCAAGTGGCGTTGCAGCAACTATTTCGTTTTCTGCAGTGATGTTTAATAGCCGCGTGCTCGAAGCACATACATGTACAATAAACACATATCTGACCAATTTAACCGATGTGTTATTCATACTGTATGAATACAGGACACTATCGGAAACAAAAGTCATCGACAGTAGAAAGATGCATTCTGAAAAGTCACAATGACAATTTCTAGGCTTCACATTTCCTGAGAATAAATTTTAAGCACCGATTTGTTTGTACAACAGACCACATTTACATGGGTCCATCAATCGTGCCAGTTTGGTTGCGTAAAGTGCTGCCTGTTGAGAATTCGACCAGCCAATCAGAAACGCCGATATAAAAAAATTACCTAGTGCAGCAGGCGCTACTCCGTCCACAGCGGTTTGCCCAAGATTACTTGATATGCAAAGTTCTGTGTTGTTTACCACAAGCCGCAACTGGCTTAAGACTCAAGAACCATGTTATTAATTCTCAAGAGTTCCCGTGTCACCTGACCGGAGACAAGGGGTATCAATCGGACCCGAAGAGGTCAAAGTCAAGATACTCCTGACCAGACGCCCCAAAAGTGGGATGATTGGGTTAGAGAGGCCTCCCACTCTAGAGCCACTGATCAATCACCCGAGAACAGAGAATGGTTCCAACAAGGTTTTCGGCATCTCATATCGTTCGAAACAACAACGGCTGCTGAAGACAAAAAAAACCCTCTTCCCAAACCCGATTCCGCAAAGTTTAGTCTGAGTAAACCCAGTCCATGTGTTGCCGCGTGGAGGCACTGCACGAGTCTTGTTGTGGGAGAAGCTATGTATTGACAGTCGGAACTGAACAGCGGCGGAAGCTGAAAGCAGAGCACTAAGCAGAGCTAAATACTACTAACTACACTACCACACTAGACGCTAAGCGCCACAACCTGTGGTCGAAACCTCCAACACCCCCCCCCCCCTTAC
>NMRA01000211.1:60468-124815 GCA_002633005.1 Phoronis australis
ACCCCCCCCCCCCTTACTGAAAACGTAGATCCGCCACTGCATATGTATTTGTATGTATGTTTCAAAAATAAAAACTGTTATTACATATATTGCTTATCTTTTAAATTATTTTATTTCGTTTAAAATAATTGCAATGTAAGTACAACCAACCTATTGGGATGTGTCAGTTCGTCAAAATTCACGTTTTGAGCCAATGTAACTACCATACAAGAGGTTTCTGATTGTCCTCCATATGAAGATCCGGGTTATTGACCTACATATGAAGATCCGGGTTATTGTCCTCCATATGAAGATCCGGGTCAAAGAAAAGGTCACAAGTAGTTCTATTTAATGAGGCTATTCGGAAAATCTACAATAAATAGAGGGCGAGCGTGTACTAGTGGTGATAGATTAACAGCCTCGATTTCGCGAGCCCTTTAAATACATGGTGAAATGGCTTGCAGCCGTGCCAACTGAATCTGAGATTGCGTAAAAAGGGTGCTTCTATGAGAGGAAGTAAGCACGACCTCATACAAAGGTAAGGTTTGTGATTATTTTAACGATTATTCCATGATTATTCTACCGATGCCTGTTAACTGAGGCACTCGCCGATGTCGACTTCGCGGCAGTCAGTCGCCAGCCAGAGTCTGGTTAATCTTTGTATGTTGTGATATGTGATACGATACTTAACGTAGCAATCGGGATATTTTCGTACATCAAAGCATTATTATTGTTTGGAATGATTTCTAAAAGTTTATCAGTGACAGTTACATCAATCAATGCTGAATGTTCATGCTGTCAACTCGATACAGGTTAATGAGTTAAGATTACAATCCAATCCCAATGGCAAAGGGTACGTGAGTGATAAAAAATCCATTGCATTAGACTATTTGTTCAATCTCAAGCAGAGACAAAGGCTTTACTAAAATGTGTACAGTGTCGAGGTTTGCAAAATACCAAAGGTCCACCGTTCTTGAAATTCGAACCACCCCCCGCTCAGTGCTGCATACGGGCCTGAGTAGGATATATGCATTTGAGTAGTGAGATAGGAGCGTCTAATATAAAGAGGCCCCTGCATCGAACAAACCTCTGCATGCTACTGCCCCACCGCTAAAAATGTCTGCTTGCAGAATGTTGCTTGACATTATGCAAATGGTTTCAAACGGTTACATGGCGGGTAAATCTGGTCGAACTCTGATATTTGATCGTGTGTGGCGGGGCCAATCCAGTACTAGACTTGACTCGCAGTGTTTGTTCATGATACATGGGCTTACGTAGAATATTTTGCAACTGGTTTCATGCGGTTACCTCTTGGGTTGCTTTACCTCAATTTCAACCCTTTTTTAGTCGTCTGGCAGGGACACCCCACCACTGAAATTGTCTGGCATCTTACTGTTGGTTTCAAACGGTTACCTCTTGGGTTGACCTAGCTCAAGTCATGCATTTGGGCGTGTCTGGCGGGGCTAACCCACCACTAGATTTGTCTGGCAGTGTTTATAAGTGATACCTGAGCTTACGGTGAATATTTTGGAACTGGTTTTAAGCGGTTACCTCTTGGGTTGATCTAGCTCAATTTTAAACCCTTTTTGATAATCGTCTGGCAAGCATGTCGTTAACGTCTACTGTATCTGTATTAACTGTTTTAACTTCTTTCGAAACATTCAAACAAGCTTTAAGCAAAATGTTGGAAATGTCGTTGTAAAAGCCAGGAGTGTCTCTCACAGGAACGACAGTGGCATTCATTAGCTATGGGCCACGTACGTCATAACGCTAAAACCTCGTGAGAGACCGTCCCGAGTTGGCAGCTCGAGCCACTTGGGGCGGTCTGGGATCAAGAGAAAAACCACAGGGTAGATCTGTGGTCGACAGATCTATTCGGTCGATTACATTTTATTGCCCGTGAAGGCTGCCTGAAGAAACATGACTCGTGCGTTTGTATTTTCGCCTTTTTCAACGACATGTAAAAGATTAATCAACAAATTCCTCATAAAATTCTGAAAACAAGCGTTTTTCTCCCAAGAAAATCGATGAAGTTTTGGCCGAGATATTTCACTTTCAGTCCAGGCTAGCCCTTCCCCCTCGAGAATCGTCACAAAAGATTACTAAGCGGTAATGCGGTTTCACTGTCAACAAAGGAAGACGTCAAAATCGACTCAAAATTGTCATTTTTAAACTATCTGAATGTTAAATTATCGAAATGTAAGTAAAATCGTGCTCTTTATTCTACCAAGAAAACAGCAATTTCATTTTGGTAAACATGTCTATAAGGACCTAACTCGCGCACGGTAGTGAGTCCGGTACAACACGTGAGGATGGCTGTGTTGTTGTTTTTGCTCTAAACTCAAAAGTAGCCGTTTCAAAATGGAAGATGGACAGAAAATGCAGGCTGAGTTGACGAAAACAATCATTGGGTGGAGGCAATTGTGCGGGGAGTAAATGACTGCGCCGGGAATTCACGTCGGTTTTCCTGGATGGCCGTCTGAGTTTGACCAGCTCGTCGAGCCGTGATTCGTGAGAGGCTGAGCCGATCGACTACGTCGGGCTCGAGACCTGGACCTGGTGAAGAAAAACGTAAGTATTTTTTGTCATCCCTTATGCTCGCATGATGCTGTTGGCTGTAGGCTATAGATAAAGTATACCGTGTTTGCGTGAGATTTTGTGTTCATGATTGAAATTACAGACTATGTTCTTGTACCACATCTGAAGTCAGAGAAACATTGTTACTTAGTGAAAAATAAACGTCTGGACGAATCTACCATGGTGCCGTCAATGCTGTTTTTGTTCTTTGTAAAGTAGATTTACTGTAACAAGTCCGATGTCGTCGGATTGAATTGCTATTCCGGGATTTTCAATACCAGTGGCTGATCCAGAACTTTTCGAATGGTGTTTGCAAATGAAATAATGTCAAGCCATTGTTTTAAATTACCATTTAAGTTTTATTAATAAGAGGTGGAGACAGCCATCTGCAATCATGTCTTTGTTACCTTGTTCTCATTTCTTTACATTTGTTCATGTTTCATTTCCTTGTTTTCTGTAGATCCCCCCAACCCCCTTGCTACAGTGCACTCTCTCTGTTGACTGAACTTGATGACATAATTGATAAGCCATTGTATTCTTCCTACCAGTACTAGCCTAACCCTTAGTCCTACACATCTGGCCCTATTGTTCACTCTTGATTTTTGTTTACAAAATAATCCAGTCCAGTCTACACCCTGATTGCTTAGTTTAACTCCTGATATAGCTCATTGGTTTAATATTTAGCACAGATTCCAGTGAGTAAACTGTATTTCACTTGTTGAACCTTTTCTTACCATCATGCAGCTCCTGCTTGACTGTGCACATGTACTTTTATCTCCTCTTTTTCGAACAACTCATTAAAGCGTTTTATGGGGTTCGGTTTCTTTTCATGAATGGTTTCATCGTTGGTTTCTAATTCGTTCAACTGCTTCCCAAAAGTTCCATTTCTTCATAATTTTAAAACTCCTGAGTCCTGAGCATTGAGCAACACTCAACAACCCCTCTCAAAATGTTGCCCTTCCAAACAGTGATGTGACCTTCTGACTACATGAGTGTAAGTTGTGGTACACTACTGCACGTGCACAAGATCACCAGCACCAGAAGTTTTAAAATCACAACACCAAAACAGTGATTGTTTACATTTCAGAGAGCTCGCCTTGACAATTTCAAGAAGGTATACCGCTTGACAGTTGCATTTATGTACACGTCGAAGCCTGGAGAATACAGACTTGATCAGGGCTTGGGATTTCCGTCTTTTAAGAGGAATTCTTTTTTGGTGTCGATTTCCTCTTATTTGATTTACAGTTTCCTCTTTTTATCATTTTTTCGACTTTATTAAATGTTTAGTTCAGGTAAATTTTACAGCCAAAAATGTCTATCACACAAGCCTATTTTTTGTGTATCATGTATCAGCTGGAAATTTCTCCTCTGTTTTTGTTATTGCTCATTCCAAGCTCTGCTTATTTTTCGTGAAGTAACTAGAATGGATTTCATAACATACCAGTTTATTGTACTGGATTCTTGTTGGGTTCATCAACTGTAAACTATCATAAATATAATATCCACGTAAGTCATTATGTATAGGAGCATAGGATAATAGCCACCTGTTTTAAGTTCGCACAAAATTAGAGTACAAAATAATTTCGAGTTCCCATTTCCTGTAAAAATCAATGACAGGGCCCAGGTATCAATTCCAGTATTTTTGGCGCTTAATCATGTTTGAAAGTGTTATGCTGTTTGGAAATTTGTTGCTCAACAGCTTATGACCTTACTGGATTTAAGGGCCCCACCAGAGCATTTATTTGTGTTTTCTCCGCTCATTTCAAATGTTCTATGCATATCAAATGCTCTGAGATGCCAGGGTAGTATTCTGCATGCATCTTTATTGACCATTGGGGTCAGTGAGAATGTCCTACTCGCATGTATATGAATGCAAAGTATGATATGTGCCTGGTATTCAGTGAATGGCCTGGATGCTTCATGCAGCTCGGACATTCACAACTAGGGAGAATATTTTACTTTTTCTCCAGATGTGCACCTCATTCATGTACCACATCAGTATTGCCTGAGTGTGTGGTTTTGGAAATGTGTAAGCTGCTTGTGTTGTTTCCGCATTGTTGAGCTTGAAATGCTAGTTTTGCTCCTATAAAACTAGGAGTGTATTTATTGCGCCAAGTGTCCGTTATTATTGTTACTAGTTTATTGCTTAACCAGTGTATTTATTTTGAATATTCTTCAAGCCTTGGATGACTGATCTTTTCAGTTTAGGATAGTTATTGTTTGCATCCCATGAACTGAATTACATACTGTCTTTTTGAGTATTTTTATTCAGTGACTCCTGGTTTGGTTTTGGAAATGATTGTTTTTTAGGCTGAAATGCAGATTTTTTTACTAAATTTTGCAATGACCCTGTCATTTCCACATGGTTATCTTGAAAAGCAAATTCTTGTATACATATTATTGTAATCTTGTGAGGTGTGCAATTTATTGCGGTTTTCAGTGGCTGGTTCCACCTGGATAGCAGTATTGTGCACCTACCGGTACTTTGCTCAAGCTCATGTTTCATATATTGTTATATTGATAACTTTTCCTCGTGAAGGTACGGTAGTGATCTCAGCAGTTATATCACTTATGGTGTTTTGTTAAGTAGTAGAACCTTGTACTGCCATGACACAAATTTTGAAGGTTCCTATGTTGCAGTTAAGTCCCACTTTAAATATTTTGCTCACCATGTGAGTTATTGTTTACATGGAGGGATTCATACTCATGGATGATCTCATCAGGGATTGCATGTAACACTCTTTGGGTGTGTATATTTGTAACATGTTCATTGTATAAAGCGTATTGTTTATATTGCAGAGTTTATAATTGTAGACCGGGATCCCAGAGCTTTTTTGGGCATGAAAAGGTAACCAATTTTCTTTGGTGCCACAGTGCTCTATGGGTATCCTGATGCTTGGAAATGGTCGTCTGGCAGGTTCGCTTTGGTGGGTGTGGTCGGGGGAGCTAAGAGAATGACACTCAAATATTGAGCTATATCAACTTTTCTGGTAACCACTCCAAACTGCCTTGGATACCTACTACGTAATCCACTTAATCAAAATTGGTCATTGCCAGACAATTTCAGTGGTGGGGAGTATCAGCCAGACGGTTATAAACAAGGTGTAAAAATTGAGCTACATCAATTCAAGAGGTAACCGCGTGAAACCAGTTGCAAAATATTCACCGTGAGCCCAGGTATCGCGAATGAACACTGCCAGACAAATCTAGTAGTGGGTTAGCCTCGCCAGACACGCCCAAATACCCGAGTTGAGCTAGATCAACCCACCAGGTAACTGTTTAAAACCGATGTTCAGCATGAATGTACATGGCACAAGTGTTAGATGCCAGACAATTTCAGTGGTGGGGTAATGTTTTCTTTCATGAGATCGGACGACGTGGACATTCCGAACACTGGATTTGTGTCACGACGTTTAAACAAGCTGTGTGTAAGGAAATTGAAATTCAGAACTGTGTTGTCTTCGATTCNCCGAGTCTTTGCTACACACGCTAAAACTTACTGGAATTCTTATGGTGAATTTTACGCTTAAAACGTTAAAACAACTTCAGATATGGTAGATGGGTCGTGGAATAACTGTGAATGGACGAAGAAAATGTGAACTTGTTATGTTGTGCAAAGCTGTCAGCGGACTGAAATTGGAACTTAATACGCTCTAAGCCTGAATGGCGCAGGCATACAGGGGCGATAGTGTATCCCCATAAAAAGATATTCACTTCAAAATACAGCAAATAAAATCAAATGAAACATGCATATGTGCACATGAAGTTATAATTAACACATACCCTGACTCTGGACACAATTTAGTCTACAAATAACTTGAGCATATTCATGAAAACCTCGCAGTTCTCTCGAGTTTCTCTCACTAGCCACCATTTTGAGGAAGTTACGTGAAATCACGCCTGTTGACGAACAAAAAGTCCAAGGGACACAAATCTTACAAAATTCACTTGATATTTTCTCATGCTATTTTGCAATGAAGTATCACGCGCCGGGTCACGCGCCAGATCTCGCGCTTCGCTCAGTCTCGCGCTAGCCTTTGCCTCATACTCACCTGACTCAGTTGAAATTTTTTATTGTGGTTATCGCGCGCGCGGACAAAGTTAACAGTAACCACAAAGTGGAGTTAGAATTCTTCGCCAAAGTCACATGAATTCCCGTATATATGCTTCATCGAAGATATGTTTAGAAGCAGAAAGAATCACTGAAGAAAGTAAGAGCCTTTTAGGTGATAATTTTATGTGTAGAACGTATTTTTGACGAGGTGAAAACTTGATCAGTGAGCGGATTTCGCCTACCGCCCGTTCAGTAAAATACACGGGACGAAATCAGTACAGAACGCGATAGAAAGTATTGTAGTGCGAATCTGAAGTTCATTTGCCATAACAGCAATGCTTTTTGGACATTTTTCGAACTAAACGGCTAAATACTCGAAGACAATAACAGAATACACTCTGGTACCGTATTGGGCAAGTGACCAAACGACAAGCTTTTGCCCCACTTCCCGTGACGTCACAGTTAAGTCTCACATAATCTCGCGTTATTGTTATAAACTCGCAAAAGGCCTATTACACGATGTTCAGCATGAATGTACATGGCACAAGTGTTAGATGCCAGACAATTTCAGTGGTGGGGTAATGTTTTCTTTCATGAGATCGGACGACGTGGACATTCCGAACACTGGATTTGTGTCACGACGTTTAAACAAGCTGTGTGTAAGGAAATTGAAATTCAGAACTGTGTTGTCTTCGATTCTGTTATTAAACAATTATCTCAAAAGAAAGTGAGCAACCAATTGATTTTGATATTGAGTGAAACGGATATAGCATGAAAGTAAACATAGTTACCAAAGTACCCGACGATGTAGGACTCAACACAAGGTGCCTTAAAAAGCAATTTAGCTAACAGGTGTCGTTTTTGCATGAGTGGTTCCTGGTCCTACCGTCTGTGATTTCCTTGATTAATCTGTAGCTTGAAAATCATTTCATTAATTCATACTTTTCAAACCTTTATCAGTGTTCGTTAATTATAGATGAGCATTGCTGTTGGCGTACCGGAATAGGTCTATTGATAACACTGTACTTGCTAATACATGTTTTTTTAATTGCCATCAACATTTAGTTGGCATTACAGGGATGCCGCCCGAACGGTGAGCACGAAGACCATGATATTAGTGTTCAAGACCGCCTTGCGTGCATGGTCTTGAATTTCCGCAGCTTTCTGCGGCCGGACTAACCGTTTAAACGTGCAATATTTTTCATTCTCAACCTATATCGTGCCACTGTTGGTTATTCGGGGTCAAAGGTGAAGTCAGTTAAGTGGAACGGGAGACCATACTCCAGTCGCTTATCCGAAGCAGTGATATCTATTGGTAAAACTAATCGGCAATCTCGTTGCAACACTGGCAGAGACTTTTCAGTGAGTGACCCCTCTACAACTTGACCTACATGTACATTTCACAAAGCCTTGCCTTGCAAGCAAACCGAGGTCAATAGTAGGATACGTTGTACAGATCTCTTAAATGAAAGCGCTCCGAGGAGCGAAACTTGGCGAAATTAACCAAGAAGATGACGATAAAGATGATGACGAAGATGACGAATATGACGACGATGGTGGCGAGGTTGAACAAAAGTTAACAACATACATATGACGAATGTTGAAGTCGGAAATCAGTAAGAAAAAGGCTAGTTTTGAGCGACACTTGGCGAAATTAACAGAAAAGACATGACGACGGAGATGATTACGAAGATGATGACGATGATGACGAATATGATGACGGTGGTGGCGATGATGAACAACATCACAACATTCATATGACGAACTTAGATGTCATAAATCGATAAGAAATAGGCTACAGTCTACTTCAATAGAGGATAAACCAACATCAATGCAGCAAGAGCGCTCAACAAAGGAACAGCGTTATCAGAAAATCTCAAATAACTCGAAAAGTAAGTGTTTTTTTTAAAAAATTCAAAGTCAAATAACTCGAAAACGGTAAGTCTGAGAAAAAAATTGTTACAGGCCATTTGAAAGATTATACTTNTTCTATCTAAACTGATGGTCTCGCTTAATTCCGTAAATTTTTCGAAAAAAATGAAATTTTGCGTTTTTTTTAAGAAATTCAAAGTCAAATAACTCGAAAACGGTAAGTCTGAGAAAAAAATTGTTACAGGCCATTTGAAAGATTATACTTCAAAGAATCTACATGCAAAAAATCGCGTCTTTTTCTCTTCCCGTTTAAAATCGCGCTCCAGACTGAAAATGGGTCAACATGCGCCATATCCGCCATCTTGAGAGAAATTTCCGGTTTTTTGGGTTTATATAATAGCACGTCATAAAAAACTAATATCCGTAAAGTTTCAAAAGAATTGGCCTTATAATGCGCCCTCTACAGGAGAAAACGTTTTTAGGCCAAAATCGAGGTGCGCATGCGCGATCGCCGATATTTCCGCCATCTTTAACCGGAAGTGAACAATTTCCGGTATACCTGTAGCAAACTTCCGGTACATTTACTGTGCCGATTCTTAGCTTTTTACGTAAAAAATTGTAGCCTCCAGAAGCATTTGAACCTTTAAATGAAAACAAAATGGCCGCCACAGCCGCCATCTTGGATCCGATTTCGACGAAAAACAATAGGCTTCCAGTACTTCCAGCAGTACGTGTTATGTGTAAATTTCGTGATGATCGGACGAAAATTGCGACCTGTATCGTGCGAACAAACAAAAAAAATGATAATGCGCCCTCTACAGGAGAAAACGTTTTTAGGCCAAAATCGAGGTGCGCATGCGCGATCGCCAATATTTCCGCCATCTTTAACCGGAAGNTTTATTTCGCCAAGTAATGAGAGAAAACAGAATCTCACATTATTTCTCTGAAATCACGTGCAGTAAACCGTTTCGGCGTTTGTGTTTGCGAACAGTCGTCTACAATGAGCAACTGGAGATCAGCACAATTACGTGACTATTTCAGAAATAATAAAGTATACATAACTAAAACAAAGAGTATTGCGTTACACTGACATTTATTTTGTACATGAAGCAAACTAATCCCTACAGTAACAGAAATTCGGCGAAAATTCAGTTTACTTACCCGTAGCACGCTTCTGATCCACAAACGGGCGGCCCGTTTGCGGATGACGTCACGATCACACATTTCGCTTACGTCATCCCTAAAACGCGCAGATCAACATAACGCGCAGAACACGGTAATGTACCAACTGGTTTCCAGTACAAAGAGGGGTCAGGCAGGGAGATCCATTGTCGCCTACATTGTTTTCAATTTTCATAAATGATTTGATTAATGATTTGAACAGTTGTAGCAAAGGTATCAATTTTGATGGATGTAATTTATCATGTCTGTTGTATGCAGATGACATTGTGATTTTTTCTGGATAGGCTTGAAGCCTATTTACAGGATTTACTGAACGTATTAAGTAATTGGTGTGCAAGGTGGCAATTGTCCATAAATTTTTCCAAGACTGATGTGGTTCATTTTCGCAAGAGGGGACATGTAAGAACGAGTTTTGAATTCATTTTGTGCGATCGCATTGTGAATTTAAAAGAATGTTACAAGTATTTGGGTGTAACTCTGAATGAGTTTATGGATTTTAGTTTGACAGCTGAGATACTGGCGGACTCCGCGTCCAGAGCGTTGGGAGCTCCGGTGAGCAAGTACAAACATATTGGTAACATGGGTTTCAACAGTTACAGTAAATGTTTTGAAATGTCCGTAGCTTCAATTCTAGAATATGGATCTGGAATTTGGGGATACTCTCAATACTCCAAATGTGAAATGATCAGAACGAGAGCTCTACGTATATTTTTAGGGGTCCACAAGTATGCTGCCAATGCAGTACTTTATGGTGACTCGGGTTGGCCAAATTCACACTACAAACAACAGGAAAATATGCTACGGCTCTGGAATCGTTTAGTTCTAATGGATGACAGCAGAATTGCAAAAAAAGTCTTTTTATGGGACCTTAAACATCGGAACTGCAACTGGTCAAGTTCAATATTTAAAATTATGGAGAAGTGCGACTTTTTAGAAAACTTCAGGAACAAACAAGTTGTGTCTCTCGAAAACTTCAGAACATTCAGGTTCCAGTTAGAAGAGTTAAATTGGTTAAAAATAATCACTGAGAAACCAAAACTGTACTTATATAGATCTATTAAGAATGACTATTGGGTAGAAGAGTATTTACGTCTGCCGGTGTCTCAGAGGTCCGTCATAGCTCGATTGAGAGCAGGTATTCTACCATTAGAGGTTGAGGTGGGGTGGTACTTCGGAATTCCTGTGAATGAACGGATTTGTCGTGTTTGTAAAAAAGGAATTGAAGATGAAGTTCATTTCATTNGTCTCAGAGGTCCGTCATAGCTCGATTGAGAGCAGGTATTCTACCATTAGAGGTTGAGGTGGGGCGGTACTTCGGAAGTCCTGTGAATGAACGGATTTGTAGTGTTTGTAAAAAAGGAATTGAAGATGAAGTTCATTTCATTTTTGATTGTGAAAAATATACTCACATTCGACCATATTTTTTACGGCGTTCTGCCCTACCTCAAAATAACTTGAAAGGTCTGGCGAAATTCATTCAAGACGCTTTCCAGGTTAGAAGTAATTGTTTGTTTATAAACTGATCTGAAGTTGTCATATTTGAGCTTGTGCAATTTGTTATGTAATGATTTAATTATTATTAGGTGACTGAGTAAGCCCATTGAGGCTGGGGGGTGTGGTGAATAATCTGTCTTTGATATTGTATTTACTGGTACCCTTATGTCACTATAATAAATAAATACACACATGAGAGTTGTTTTGCTTTATGACACCATGGCAACCTAGCAGACTGTGATCTTTCAGATACCGATGGGACAAGTTTGAGTCGTCTCAGTGGGTCTCCTAGGTCGTGGTTAAATTTCCATTCGATAAGGATTCAGTCAAAAATTACGTGTATTGCGATTAAAAGACTATTTCAGACGATGTGGCCCACTGTTTTAGCGCTGATCGTGACGAGTTTCTTTGCAGTAGGTGCTGTTCGGAGATACCTTGCGCTTCTGGCTGTGCGTGTACGACCTCAATGGTTTAGCCTAGTTGCTCATGGACCCTGGGCCACACTCGTCTTGTGCAAATTTTCTATCTTTATGCACTTTGATCTTGAGTATTGGGTTATGTTAACACAGAAGCTTGGCCGGTTCGTACAATGGGGCTATTCGGAAAATTTACAATAACTAGAGGGCGCGCATGTACTAGTGGTGATAGATTGAGCAACCTCGATTTCGCGAGCCCTTTAAAGTGTACACAACATGACTCTAGTACATCAAAATAAATTTTATTGTTATATCTTACTTGATTTCAGTGCCTTTAGTGCACAGCTCATAAAGAAACACGCAAAAATTGAAAAAAATAATAATTATGTACAACGTCATGGATTGAACCCAAGTCGTTCGCCATACTGTTCGGATCAGAGACATAGTGTATAGAGTGAAGAGAAAGCAAAGTATATTTANGGTGACTGAGTAAGCCCATTGAGGCTGGGGGGTGTGGTGAATAATCTGTCTTTGATTGTATTTACTGGTACCCTTACGTCACTATAATAAATAAATAAATAAATAATAATGTGGAAATGACATCCAGTAACTGCATCGATTGTCTTATTGTCAGTGAAAAGCCCCGTTAATATTACACTTTGATGATCAAATATATTTTTCATCAACAAGCAAGTTTGTCACTAATTATTAAACCACAACATTTCTTCAGTTTTAAAGCCCCATGCAGTGCAGATGCTCTGCTTCTTTATAAAGCTGAAGTGATTACCCATTACGCTTGCAAATTATTTTCCTGTTGATCTATAGATATGTCCGGAGATCAAAACGAAGTATTTCCTTTGTTTACATTTAGTTTGTTTATGTGTGAAACTATTTATAGAGCTTTCTTAAGAAGACTTTTGAACAGTTTTAAGTTTTGTATTAACTTGTCTATAACAAAAGTTCTACATGCAAGCAAAGTTTGCTTTCAATCGTAGCTAACTGGATAAGAATCTTCTATGTACAAGACTCGAGAATAAACAACAATCAGTGTATTTAAAAACAAAATGGCACACTGAACAACCACATACATACAAAGGAAGATTATTTGTTAAAAACAATTGTAGTTTTCCCAATACAACAGTTTCCATAATTAGGGATAGCAAAGGCTGAATTTCTGAATTGCGAGGTTCAATTCTCTCAGGTTATTGCTATAGGACTTCTTTTTACATTGTCGAATGGTAAAATAGACTGTAAGGCGGCTGGTTTCAGGCGGTTTCTCTCACATGTAACAGGATAGTCAGAGAAATATTAGCAAATTATAAAAGAAAACACAAAACAAAACTACTTTTGTAAGGCAGAACATACTTGACATTTCATGTTCATGTTTATATGTAGAAACTAATAATCTTTATACATAAGCCTAACTTAAGATCTGAATTAAAATATGTGAAACAGGCTAAAAGTGATTTAAGAATGACGCGTGTATTTTTCATGACACCTAAATGTGTTTCTAATCTCAACAAATAAAATTTATTCTAGATGTCAATATTCATTCCAGTGCAATGTTACGAATTTACTGAATTACCCATCCAAGTTAATTCGGTAACTATAATCTGGTAGTCCTGGGGGTGGGGTCTGCTATAAAGTAAGGAAACTCACTCATCTAGAGAAATTTATTGGACACACCATAGCTTTAAAGAGTAATTGCTGTGACAAAGTCACCCTTGACTTCTGAGCGGCACGTCCCATACACCTCTTATATTGGGAGCACTCCCACCTAGGAGAATTTATGTGAATAGGTGCTGCTAGCCTACCATCCGGGTCCCGGATGTGTTTCTGAAGAGAAACACTCAGTTCCCATGCGCGCACCCACCCTTCAGTATGGAGGGGCTCGAATTCCTGACGTTGTGGACGTTTTGCTAACAAAAGAGCGGGCGGACTATATATATATACATATATAAAAAAATGCGGGAGCACCACTGTGAAGTGCGCGTTTGCGATTATTAAGTGAACTTTTGCTCGGGCTTTTTGTCTCTCAGGGGCGGACCTTTTTGCCCACTTCGTCAAATGGGGGAGGGGGCTCCTTGGAGCCCCCCTGGGTGCTCGCATGGTTCCACTGAATAAACCCGTTATTCAGTGGGGGTAACTGGTGGGATAACATCACTGAGCGATGTCGACAGAAACTAATTGCTAAAAACTTACCAAGTAACGTGATTATGTTGTCTCTCAATGGAAATGCACGGAGCACACACACGGGGCGTGAGGCTTCGGCATCCACACACATTTTGTCACTTGGTTGACCCTTTTGACTGCAATTCTCCACGCCTGTAATAAACTTAGGTCTTTTGGGAATTTATGACCACCTGTCGAAGATTTGCTCCCGTGAAAATAGCAATAATAAGGGTTAGCGCAACGACGTATTTTGATAACAATTCCTTCTTTTTACCAGCTGTTTACATGCAGACAGCGACGCATGCGCAATTTAATCACCACTAGTGCAGCAGCGACACCGCATCGAATAGCTCCATTTTCCCGTTCTTGACGGATTGTTCCACTTTTTAATTTTTTCCGCCATCTCGCCACACTATCTAAATATCCCGCTTTTTGACACACGGCCAAATTGACATATCATATACTAATGCAATTGTTCAGGGGCTGAGGGGGCTTTAGCCCCCACTTTTTTAGTGCTACGCCGACCATGTCAACTAAAAAGAAAAAGCGGGACGTTTCATGATTATTTGCGGCACCTGCAACTTCACGTTCAACTATATAAACAACAATAACATCAAAAAGGGCTGTCGGGCATTTTTGGGTGTTACATCTCCCATTCGACAAAAGCACTGCCAGTACGTCTTTGTTTGCTGCAGCGAACACTTCACCCGCTCTTTATCCTGAAACTCTGCTTTCCAGTCCAATTGTTCCGTCTTCTTATTCTTGAATGTTCAACGTGACAACTACGCAACATATGTTCAAAATAACAATGCCTCTTATTATGAATATTGTTATTTTCCAGATTCCATTTTCCTTAGTAACATAACAATCGTAAAATGTGTTCCAATGTCTTTTGTTTACGGTAACATACACTACATGTATCAGGATTACGAACTTTTACTTTCTGAAGATAAAATTTTCTTCTAAACGTTTATGGAAAGTCCTCCACTGCAACCAATGTAATGAGGTCTCCCCACTACATTTCAAAGCTATGTGATTTTAACCATTTTTATCCATCAGAAAAACTTTATCTGCAAGTTTCTTATAAATACTTGAAGTAGTTTATCGAATTTTTCGTAAAATGTCACAAATGAATAGTTAAGCCATTAGGGATTTGTTTTAATGACCGTAAAGTCCATAGCAATTACACACACCGGAAAAAACGAATGCAAATAATCACGCACACAAGGCGCAACCTCAGCGGCTGCGAGGTCGGAGTTGGCATTCCAGTTCTGTGAATACATACAGTATAGCGCATCTTCCGTCTTATTATAATTGCGCAGACCTCATTTTTAACAATACTAAATGAAAGCTATCCGAGGAGCGACACTTGGCGAAATTAACAGAAAAGACGACGATAGAGATGATGACGAAGATGACGAATATGACGACGATGGTGGCGATGATGAACAATTCAAGTAATAATAACATTCACAAGACGAACGCAGAGACCAAACATCAGTAAGTATAGGCTACAGTCTTGAGCGACACTTAGCGAAATTAACTGAAATACGACGACGGAGATGATGACGAAGATGACGAATATGATGATACGATGGTGATGTTGCAGCAGAACATCATAACATTGATATGACGCATAAATCAGCAAGAAATATGCTACAGTCTTGTTCAATAGAAGCTAAACCAACATCAATGCAGTAAGAGCGCTCAACAAAGGAACAGCATTATCAGAAAATCTTAAATAACTAAAAAAGTAGACGTCCTAGCGAAAAATGGAACACATATTCTGAAAGCCTTTTCAAAAGTCTATCTAAATTTATGGTATCACGAAATTTCGTAAATTTTTCGAAAAAATTTTGCGTTTTTTTGAAATTCAGAGTCAAATAACTCGAAAACGGTAAGTCTAAGAAAAAAATATATTTCCGCCATCTTTGACCGCAAGTAATTTTTTTCGGCACATCTGTACCACTTGCCTTGTGTAACAACCGTGCCGATTTTTAATTGCGGTCTCCATGACACTTTTAACCTGAAAATGTATACAAAATGGCCGCCATGTCGGCCATCTTGAATCTGATTATGACGATAAACAATAGGCTTCCAGGACATTTGGGTCCACAAATTGTGTGCAAATTTCATGAGAATCGGATGAAAAATGCGACCTGTATCGTGAGAACAAAAAAAACTTAGTGTCAGAGCAACATACTTGGAGGAATTCGAAGAATTCTGCCAAGTAACAATGTTAAAAGAGAACTATTATATCTACCAAATTCCCCAAACAGCGGTTTCTCACACTTAACTGTCAGCTGCAAAGTGATCGTGGCAAACAACCCTGACCCCTGGCTTTGGTTTCCATTTGTCGCGCCTGATTACATGCAACCACAACTTCGACAACTTTCCCTCCGTCGGCCACCTGTGACCACCTCTATTTGAACAATGCGGTAAGCATCACAAAGTTCTAGGCATATTTACCACTGACTTCAAAAATAAAAAGCAGATGGCATTGGCGTTGATACCTTCGGGACACGATTGACAATGGCGCCGTCTGATGGCAGCAGTTTCCAGCACGGCCACTCATTTCAGTGATAAGCCTGTACCAGGAGCAGCTAAATGTTCTGGCTCTGCTCAACCGTTAACAAACTGCCCAAACTACAGTATGAAAACAACCGAGGACAAGCATGACTGCTGTTGCCACTTGGCCGGCTTCATGTGAGTCAAACTGTAGCGATGGGGCAGTATAATAAAGACAACCTAGGACAAGCATGAACGCTGACTGTTGCCATTAAGCCAGCTTCATGAGAGTCAAACCATATGCAAGAAGACAACGACGCAGATGCCACCCAGCCAGCGTCCCATCTACCAAAGAACACCATCGCCTTCCAGCCAGTTCCATGCTGATCGTACCACGTACACACCGTCCAAATACAGCGAGGACAGAAGGCGAGATTCTCCGATCTTGCAAAGCTGTCCGGGGGCTTCGCCCTCATCTACTCTACTCCAATTAACGCCAGACGTTCATAGTTTGATACCTCACTACACTGCGAGTATATTTAATGAAATTGCAATCTGAATGAATAGATAAAATTTGATATCACTTACAAAGTTGATATATTCGTGCGCAGACGACAATAATCTTTTCATACCTCCTTTACTGGAAAACTTCAAATTCGTTGATTGGACTTTAGAGTTCACTAGGTTTATGGTTTCGTACTCCCGTTTTATATTATCGCACCAATGACTTCCATAGCAACTAAAGATTAGTTCCCGGGTCTTACTACGTGTTCAAGGCACTTGGTACCAGTTAAGTGGTCGCTTTTTCTCGAGTATCCCTCGAGTAAGTCCAGCTTGAAGTAAAAGATTGCTTAATTTAAACTAGCCTTCTAGCCGAAAAATCTTTATTTATACCGCTTACGGTTCTTCATTCAAATTTGAAGGGAATTACGACTTCGAAAGAACTGGCAGCTCCTTATTGGTTGACAAAAGGTTGTCACAGCATGTCATCTAAGTTCACGCAAAAAAAAATAAAAAAATAAAAAAACTGCCAGTTCTTTGCAAACGCAGAAATCATTTCCCATCTGTGTGAGAAATAAGTTGAGACTAATTTTGTAACGGTAGTGGTCTAAGTCAAAAGCTCGCTTCTTGGACGGGACGTGGGTTTTAAGCGTTATAATGGTCTGAGTCAATGTTTGGTGGTCACAGACCTTGAAATTTCAATACGTCAATGGAAATGTTAGGCACCAATAACGCGGGACGCACTCCAAAAATATCTATGACAGAATAACAAACCTATCTCTTCGTCGCATCGTTAATTACTGCTACACAAATAAACGACAATACATTAAATACAAATATTTAGACCAGAAAGCGAACTATTATATCCAGGCTTTTAAGCATAATATTAAGAAAATATACCAAAAGTAAAAAAAAACAAAAAAAGACAAGAACACAATCATACAATAATAGAACTCATAAACAGAGAATAATGATATACTATGATGTCAGACGGCTTCGTGCTTACATTTTCAAAGTACATGTGATTGAAATAGTGTGATGTGCTGGCAATGTCAGGTATCCACTTTTGTAAAATCGATGACTGTGCGCACAGCTGGGACGTATTGTAAAGGCAGTTTCAGCGTCTGCAAAGCACTCACTTGGCGGTGCATGGCAACGGCTGCAAAAGCTGGAGTGGAGATTCAGGGAATTTGCTAAAGACTATGTCCTAGTAATGTCAATGTGCTATACCATTTTTGGTAATCACATGATAAGAAAAAATACCATGCCTCATGTGTGTTGATTTAGGGCGTCTTTAACTTTTACAGACGAGAGAGGTAAAAAGGTCGACTTCAAGGTTATCGACTCCGATCTTTAAAATTTGCGTGTTCATACACCTTGGTGAGATATATGCAAAATGGTTATTTCACATTTTGAGGCAATTATTTTTTAACTCACACCTAAAAGACCACGAATGTTTTGGCCCCAGATTGACATATTTGTCTCAGCTAGGTTTAATAAGTAATTGCTTTTTAAATGCATATAATGAGGAACTAGTCATCCACTATTCATTTCGTATAACTAATAAGGGACAATGTTTTGTTAATTTTACGACTGACATTACTGAATCTTTAATACGTCAAGGTACCCGCACAAGCGGCATATGCTGGTGATCATGTTCACCCATTGCATTCGATTTCGCGTAAACGTGTATGAGAGAAAGAGACAGAGAGAGAGATCAGAGAGAGAGAGAGTAAGGACTGAGACAGTCGCATGAGTGAGAATTGAATCGCTCGCCTACATTCGGTGATGAAATTATACTTCTTCCGCCCTCTGTTCGGCAATGGCGTAATCCGAGGTGCAACAAGTCTGTTGATATTATTGTTGCTAATCATGATAGCAACCACTTACGGTGAGATCATCAAAGTTTTTCGCTTTCACGAAATGTCTTTGTGACACCGATATTCATAAATTTGGAACTTTTTGTTTGTAACAGTTTCAGGCTGCACGTTACCCAAGTGCAATTAATCGTACATCGTTGTAATCAACTAGTTTCCGTAAGTTGTTACATTTTATATGTTGAACCACCACAAGTAGCGCAATTATGGTAAAACAAACTTACAGTTTTACGTTGTATGCCGTGAAACGTATCGTTAGAACAAACCTAAGATTTGATGAGCATGCATCTCTGTTTTAGTGATATGTTGTAATATAACGCAAAGCAAATAATATGTTCGTATTACACCCACTTCAAATGTACTTTACCAATTTCCCCTAAAATATCTTCGCCTGAAGGAAAATCAGAGTGTTTCATACGTTTTAAACTTCAGCTCAAACACCGTATCTGTACATCGTGATCGTGACGTAACATGTATACATTGTATCCTCTTCATCATCATTATCATCACCACCACAACCACGACGACGAAGACGATAATGAAGATTGATAATGACGTCATCATCATCACCGCCGCCATCATCCTGATCATGACGATCGTCGTCGTCACTGTCATCAACAGCATCAACAACCCCATTACCATTGTTTATCTCCGTCTATCATAACTTGACGATCAACTGAGTTGTCTGTTAAAACTATGATAGCTCTCTTTTTCCACCTCACGATATTATAATGTTCGCAAGATTATACAACATTGTGGGATGAGTTTAAAGACATTAAGTATTTCAGTTAAGTTCACAGCAGTTTTGCCGACAATTTACTGCGTCACTCCCACATTCGCCAGACCCGTCCAAAAAGCCGAGATGACAAGACTACGCCAGGCATTCAAAAACATCCCCAACTTCCACTGGATTGTGGTTGAAGACTCGAAGACCAAGTCTCGCTTAATGGACAGGTTTTTAAGGCAATCTGGAATTCCGTTTACTCATTTGCATATTGCAACGCCGTCAGCTCATAAAGTCATAAACAAAGAGCGGCCCTGGAACTCCGTTCATAGGGGAACTTTACAGAGAAACATTGCACTGAAGTGGATAAGAGACAACATAAAAACCAACATTCCAGCAGTGGTGTACTTCGCTGACGACGACAATACATACGACGAGAGACTATTCGACCAGGTAAGACAATCTATCGGCGTCATTTCAGGTCAGAAAATTTTAACGCGAACAGCGACTCAACGACTGATCTGTATCGCATAACCGTGCTGTGATGCAGTACGACTTTGAAACATAAAACGTAAGACGTACTAAATACCATTCAACTCTGAAGACGCATCCATACACGTACATCGTGCATATATGTGTCACCTGAAAGCTCAGAATAGTCGTAAAATTGTTCTACCAGGGCCGCTTTGACAATATCATGGGCCACCGGGGAAAGCAGCTCATTGGGCTCCTTTTACATCAACCAGTGGTTTATAGCAATGAAAAACGTCAATTGTGTAACAACAAATAAAATCATGTACTTCTTGATAGGCCTACCGGTACGCCAAAACCAGTGCACGTCAGCAATTAACGAACATGAACAGTATTTTAATACAATTCGTATTTTTAAGAAGCACTTCACTAAATAGAATTAGTGAAGTGCTTCTTAAAATACGAGTTAAGCAAGAAAATAACAATCAAAAGATAGGATCACGCCAAGTAGAAGATGCACCCCTTGCACTTAAAAAAACTGCATCATAAGGCGTTTTTTTTCCACCAGCGGATTTTTGGTTCACCCAAAAGTGCTACATGGCGCCTTCAAAAAGCGTCTTAGCACACCCTATTCCCAAAAGGTTTTGCCAGAGAGAGCCTGGGGGACCTCGCCCCCCCCCCCTTCCGTACCTTCACTTCAAGCAAACCTAAGCCGGGAAAGGCATATGTGGGAAAAGCATTTCACATTCATATTTAGCGCTACAAAATTGTCAGAGCACTCAATGTTTCCGTACGATACATGGAGAGGTAGGAGCTTTTGAAGCCATTTTGGTCGACAGAACTTATAAAATACAACTAGCGATACAAGTTTTCAGTTTTAAACATGACGACAAAGTTGGGTGAAATCTTGTGAGTGCAAGGCGCAGGGACTCGTTTTGTGCGGTCACGCCTCCTGTGAGTATTGTTTTAGCTTACTTGTTAGCCCGTTAGTAAATCCGGTGTGGTAGTTGAGAATGTTCCCCCGTAGAGCCTGTCCTACCTTCAGGAATTAGAATGCTATCATACGTGAGATAATATTCGGTGAATAACCAGAATGCTTCATTCATGCAAGCAGGACATTGTTTACTTTGACACTGGCACTGAGCCCGTAACTTTGACTTTTATAATGACATGGATCGGCTTGAGGTGCCTGTATAGTCGTGGGGCTCCCGGGCAAGTGCCCTGTGGTCCCTGTGGTAAAGACAATATTGCGTTCAACGTTTAACGCACAACAGTCGTGCTTGTTGAATGACGGTGAATCATTCGTAGGACAGTTTTATGTACAATGTAAGACAAAAGTAGACGTCTGGTGCCGGATTTACATTTTTATAATTGGACATTCAATTCTTAAAATGTTTGCAACGTGCATCGTCTGTACACACTTAAAATGGGCACTTTAACTTATAGCCATCAATTGCCACTTATTTCCTGTTTTGTCGACGGTGTATGTTTTTATTTTAAGAGACCGGCTCTTGGGAGAATGGTGGAATGATGAAATTGTTATACTTTTCCTAATTTCAAATCACATATTGTTACGTCACTACGAGACCCTACTCTCGGGAGACACCCCTCTCGGAGAGGCGTTCTTTTATACCCCCGCGATCCATAAAGCATGACTTAATTGGCTCGCAGATGAGACTTTCATCGTCGTACATCTGTTGTGCGACAGGTGTAACGCAATACGCAACGGTTATATAACACATATCTGTAGTGTTATTAATTCGGCTTCGTGGTCCTTAAGTCAGAATTCTGCCTATTCTCACCACTTCATCACCCTGCTCATGCATTACCAGCTTTGTATTCCCCTTGCTAATATAAGCGTGCGAACCTTTGTTGTTTGGCAACAAACCTGTCAGTGAAGACAGCCACAAGAAACTTAGGTACCCAAGCTTCAATAAACTGTAGCGAGAAAGGTTCACTTTCATACACGAGAACGTTACGCTGTTACGCGTTCAGGGTATGATTTTGACATTGAGCCCGGTAGATTTTAAAAAATTCAATTTAAGATGGTTAAACATTGTAGTGACAAAACCATTCTTAATAAGGTAAAAAAGTAACACAAATCCCTACTGCGGGCAGCGAATTCCGGAGAAACAAAGGTTCTGAGAAGCAACATCACTTCGTAATGAATAGATGGAACATTGTGTTAGAACATTAGTCATATTTCCTGGAGTAAAATGATACCTAAGGTCACTTAATTAGGGATATGCATTAAAGAGGTAAAATATAAAAGGGCATGGTTTTACGGTCTCTAGTATATTACCTAAGGGTTTATTTCAAAGTCCTATGTCGAAAATGGATAGCCGAATTTTCCGAGACTGCCCTCCAGGGGCGGGAAAATGATGTTGAACTGACCAAATTTCATCAACCTACGTCAAAATTCCCTGAGATACCAATTTCTTGGGGTGTTATTTCCGATTGACAAAAACCACCTAATGCATTTCGCTTCTTGTGGTAGTATGACAAAGATTTTCTCAAAGTTCAGTGGTCTGGTGGCACGACTATGCACGACTGGTTGTGCAACGGCTCAACCGCATTGCGAGCAGCTACGACCTAAAATTATTAAAATCGGTAGAATAGGATTTTGGAGATTCAAAAACCACCTTAGTTGACCAACTGCAATCCCCGCAACCAGTCATACGTATTTGTACGATTAACCAGCGACTCATTAAATATTCCAGTCGCAAGTTTGTTGCAACCTTGTGGTATCTTTAGTGTGACTAGGGTTTAACTGACCAAGAACGCACAGGGGACCTGCTTTGTAAAATATTGGCGTTTTATACAGTTTACATACAATCAAAATTTAGGAGTACTGTGCCAGGTTGCATGAAACAGTCCCAAATTGGGATTCAACTAAGTTCTGGCTTTGATACAAATCGAAGGTGAACTCAACATTGAATTCACAATATTTTCTAAACTATTTAGGGATGTTTTCATGCAACACTCCTAACTTAAGGACTAAATCCCTATTTATTTTCATAGAATCATATTATTATACAAGAGCAACGCGGAGCGTTGAAATGCGCCCACGAATGCATTGCAAACGACATGCTTCTATGTTGTTTATTTTGATTTTAAAATAGCCTCTGGATGGTCAAAATATGTGGGCGCATAAAAATTGTCATAAGTCGATGAGGAGGTCATAATAAAGATGAAATGGTAGAAAAAGATTACATTTGTGAGTTAACAAAGACACGGATAGGCAAAAGATTTAGGAACTTAGTTGAGTCCCTATTTGGGACTATTTCATGCAACCCGGCACTGGAACATTAAACCACTTCAACCTTTCTAAATCAATACGAAGCACAAGTTATGACCTCAGATTGACTAGCTTGAGACATGGTAACCTGGGAAGAGTATTCGGGCATGTACTGTGCTGCCTTCTTCCGGCGTAATAGGCGTCGAAGGTGTACTCAATCAGGTAGGCTTTCTTACGTCTGTGGATTTAAGCTAACTGTTTTCAGGAACTAACAACTAAAGCAAAGCTGCTACGCATAACTAGTTAAATCCAAATCGAAAATTCAACTTGTAGATCAGACTATATCAAGTACATATTAAAGATTACAGTGTAATATGAGGGTTATTTGAGCCTGCGTACACCGGAATAAGGCGCATGGGCCTGTATATGTGAAGTACTTTCAGCAAGGAACAAAGTTTGTAAATAACGTGTAAGTGGAGCTTGACTTACTCCTAATAAAACCGTAGATGTTGACGTGTTCTCAGTCTAACACCAAGTGAAAGTACTAATCAAGGATAAAAGTCACATAAAAACAAATGACTCAACTTGAGATACCCACATATAGAAGAGATGACCGCCTGTGCATGTAGGTGAGGTTTATACATCTGCGTCACACTTAACTGAATTTAAACTAACTTGTTATTTCGAATAGCACTTATTATACGGTTTCAGAATGTTTTTGTAGATGCGTTATACAAAAGGGGTGTCTGTCTGGCCGGCCGGCTTTACTGGAGGCCTGATGTATCAAAGCCCACTATGCGACAAAAACAAGGTAGGCATTTTATTTTCTTTTTCAGTCACTGTCTCGCACATTGCTACGTAAAATTCTTAATGCGTCAGGCAATATTCAAGCAGCTTAGACTACCTCCTACAAATAGGCCGCCAATGGACGAAGAGCCCTAGCCGTTGGCGACGACAGACCGTTTGAAATCGGTAGGCAATTTTCAGAAAATCGGGGGTCGGCGACCAGCGTAACTGAAGTCAGTCCTGGAGAGCGTCCCCTAGACCTAGCTTCTTGCGAGAAAAGCAAAAACTCGTAAGACCTCGCAAATTCACGCCAGTGAAAGGCGAATGGTTAGCGGATATGCTTGGGAGCTTATTACCCTACTCTAGCAAAATGACAACCACTAAAGTGAGTGATCAGTGAGGTTGCAGTGTTGAATAATGGGATTGCAATAGTGTTTCCATTCCATAAATAAGGATTTTACGCCGCGACTGCAAGTTAATGTCTCACGGTCCGTCGGTCTGCAGAACTCAATCCTGGTGCCCACTCTGTACGTAGACACGATACAATCTTCGAAACACAAGAGCAGACAAATCTTTGCAAGATAACGCCATGAATTTAGAGGTAAATCACTGGGTCACATTAGCTTTACTCGTGAGGTCCCTGTGACTATGGAACTCGGCCCTTGATATCGTTCTGTAGAACTGGTCAGATCATGCAAGTTAAAAGGGAATGTTTTACGAGTATTCTCGTGAACTTACTAGCCCATCAAAGCAAACTGGCGGCCACTGATGTGATTGGCCAGCGAGGATTAAGTGTTTCCGCTCCATCAGTGAAGACGTTCACCGCGGGTGCAAGCTGTGCTCTACAGATCCCTACAATGATTTACCGGTACGAAATAAGTAAGGTGAGGAATTTTTAATCTTATTTTATCTTCAGGTGGTTGGCTGGTTTGCGCGCTGGGGACTAGACCGGAAATTTAAAGCTGACATGTGCGCATTTGCTATCAACGTGAGACTGCTCTTTGAGAACCCAAATGCTGAGTTCAATTTAGGATCACGAAAAGGTTACCAAGAAACAGATTTTCTCAGTCAAATAATCACGGTGGAAGACTTAGAACCCGTGTCGTGTTCTGAGGTTTGTATAAATGTGAAAGAATAGAAACTTCCTCTTTACCCAGAAACTCATATTATAATCCAGGTTACTCAATCACACAAGGTAAGTTTTAAACATTTCCATAACGTGATCTACTGATTCCCAACTCCAAACAAACCGTTAATGATAATGAAAAGCAATAAATAGTGGAATCCCCATAAGTTTTAGTATTTGACCGCTTTACATCAATCACGTGTGTCACAGTCTATAGGAGAAATCAACTGCTATAATTACGAAGGCAATTTTGAGATCAGTTTATTTGAAGACCTCCGGGGACAAAATGTTTCCTTTAAACGTTTCAAAAATGCAAAATTTATCGCCATTACTATTCTAAGCATTAACACTTGTCACTCAAGCAAGTTTCATTCTTCCCAACAGATTCTCGTTTGGCACACACGAACTAATGAACCTAATTTGGAGCAAGAAGATGCTTACCGACTGGAGAATTCGATATATCGAAACCGTCAAATTGAAGTGTGAGGGAGAAACGGGAAAATGCAGACCATCTCAGAGCATAATCTCCGTACTAAGACTCTGAACTAAATCAGTCGGGTGACTTTGACTAAAATACAAGTTAGCAGGTTTACTCGAAGTGTGCCATGCAAGTCATCACTTTTAAATCGCCTAATCTTGTCTTTGTTTGCAATGTTCATAGTCTAACATTATAACCTTCATGCTTTGAGAGAAACAATAATTCATTCACTATATTGTTTGTGCAGATCTCTTATCGATACTACAATCCGTCGCTGATAAAATCCTCATTGATATTTTGCTCAATTGCGTCATATCATTTCATTACCAGTCCGAGTTTAGTCTTCATTAAACTAACGTTGGGTTAATAAATGCGGTGAGGTTATGCGTACAAAGATTAGTGAATTAATGAAAACAACGAAATTTTTCAACTTCGACGTGTTTCGATATCACAAACATCGTCATCAGGACAAGCAGTCAAGACCATCTGACGATCTCGACCCACACGACGTACAGTAGGGCTATCAGCACGTTGTTTGTGATGGTTGTGGTTCCAGCTATATTGGTGAAACTACTCGTATCTTAAAACCCAGGCTAATGAACGCTTAGGCTATGACAATAGTTCTTACATTGATGACCATTTGAAAAGCTCCAGCCACTGCAATGCTGAATGCACATTCAGTCATTACTTATAAGTATTCTGGATCAGGCTGAACCTAGGACCAATATCAACATTCAGTGTGTGGATACTCTTTCTTAATGTCTGTGCATGTTAGATACACGCACAGTGAGGTCATGTCCTCCATCTTGTGTTTTGGTGCCTTTGTGGTGATACTCTTAATATGTAACCAGCAATGTAACACAGTACAAGATTGTAATCTTCAGTCAATTCATCAGTGTTTGTCTTGCTCTTTTCTTGTGTGTGTTTTCTTCAATGACGTCCTCCAATAACTGGAACTGGAACACTTGGGTAAATTGTTTTGCAAAGCTTTGTAAAGATGTTTTTTTTTCAAAATGTTCCCCTTTGTATGAGAAACTATCAAAATTATGTTTTTCGTTTGTTTAATGAAAAAATTAAATGTCGGATAAAACAAAAAAGAAACGATAATTTAGAAAATTGTAACACTTACATAATTTTTGAGACTTTATTTTGAACATTTGAATCAACTAGAATTTAGCCATTGTAATGATACCGTTGTTGAGCTGTGAAAAATTCATGGTTACGTGTTCCAAGTAATGGCAGAGTGATATTAAGTCTAAATTAAATTCTACAGATTTTCTACTTACATCGAAAATATACTTTCACGAACTTAAATTTTACAGTTTCTAGATATTTGGCTAAACATAAAGACTAGTGGATGAAAAACAATTGCAGGCGATCTGATGCACGTTGCACCAGACGTGCTCAGGCCTCGCATGGAACTATTTTTTTGCTTTATTAATATATGGTTAAAACCGAGCTGAGGAGCATTATCAACCAGGCCACACTGCCTCCTCCTGGTAGATAAAGTTTGACATACCTTTAACTTACTTGTGCCTGCGCGGAAAGCCGACTCTAATTCATGATCATTCGCAATCAGTCATGACGTCTGCGCAACGCAGTCGCGCTTTGCTCGCACTCACAACTTCTGACTCGTAAAGTTGCCACGATTTTGAATAGGTAGAATATATTTTCGCTGAAAAGATCGGTTTCCCCCACCACTGAAACTATTGCCGACAAAGCAATGATCAGGTTAGATGTGGTTCTTCGTTAGATGGTAGCTGTCTTCACGACTAAGATATTTTACTTTTGTTATAACCTCATTAATTTTGTTGTCCGCTCACCGAAATCGTCAAATTCAACTACATGTATGGCTGGCTGTAACAGTTACGGATGAGTTCCCGGTTCTGTATCGTCCATTTTCTGCTTGACTTTCGTGACAACGGCACTAGAAGTAGTACATGATTGCTCAGAACTGTTTGAAACAGCCTCAATATCTTGAAACTTGACTTTTCCCTTCTTAAAAAACGAATCGATAGGTTTATATTTTTTGCTGTTCTTTGCATTCACTTTCTCAACGCTCAGAGCGTCCCATCTCTAGCTAGCTAGCTGCTGTTTATTGGACTACTTTCGCTACTGGGTACATACAACGCGCGTGCCCAGGTTCATATAACACGCGTGCCCATGAAAGTGAACCCCTCCCATCGCCTTCTTCGTAATTTGAACTCACCACAGCGTACTGTGGACAGGTGGTTACATTTAATTAGCCGATACTAGAGTGGTCGTGTTCATTAAAAACGTATGCTATGAGCTTTTTAATTCAAATTTGAAGACTTATAGTTCGTATGTCGTAGGGCGCTCACTTTCTCAACATTCAGAACCACCCAGTTATAGCTACCAGCTGTTTATCGGGCTGCCCCCAGAAATGAGCCCCCCCAGTGCACGCGCCTTCTTTGTAAGCTGAGCAGAACACAAAACTGTCGGCAATACTAAAATCGTGGGTTTTCCGAGTTTGCTATTACATAACAACCTATCTCGAGTACAGGTAATATGACTTAAAGTTCGGCTCGCTGAGGCGGACCCAAAATCCCGATGGAGAGATTGCGTTCGCACTCCTCGCACACTCTGGTCACGGGCATGACTGTTCGCAAACCACTGCATTATTGCTGCACCACCATCATGTTGCCGGAATCGAATGGCCTCTTAAGCCCCCTTTTGTCATCCGGATACTCTCGTAATTCACGTTTATTTTTACATAACTCTAAAAGATAAACCACTCGATGAATGCAAAACTCCGTCACGCCAACGTTGGTTTTTAAACCCCAAAAATGTAATATCACATTTTGGGGTCAGAAAATACACACATTGAACTCGGTGGAAATCAATATTTTTGAAAATTCATTCAAGTAGACTTCGACATTTATTTGTCCAGATGGCAGTACTTACGCCTACCCACACATGTATATCACAGAATACTAAAAGTTCACTTTCGTAGTCAGTAAATGATTTACAGGATTGGAACAACTATATCCTTAGAAGATACAAAACCGCACAAATTAAAAAAAAATTGTTGTTGCATAATCTCTCGGCCCCTCATGTTTCCTCGAAGCTGGTCGCAGAAGTTGCGAATCAATCAAAGCCACACCCAAAATGAATGATCTTAATGAAGAAATTTCCGAAATACACGACTTCGTATTCCATCAAGCTTTGTGTGATAACCACGGAACTTCCAGCTTGGGTCTTTCTGGTTGCCACTCCGTATCCAGCAGCATACATATATTGGAATATGTCCACATCTCACTCAAAACAAAGTCAGCGTGAAGATTATTTAAGTTCCCAAAATTTGACCGTTCGATGCGTTTTTTCTACGTGACAAATTTCGTCGTTCGGCATTTTTTCACCATCGCTGTAACATGTGTTATCGTGTATACAGGGCTCTGAAAATTCGAAATCGTTATTAAATCATGTGATAATGACAACTATTTAAATGTTTTCTTGAGGCAGTGCTTCAACGAAACATAGTTACAATAATATTGTGAAATTTAAACACAGCACATACGCACATGCAAAAGCACACGGACGATTCACGACAGTGGGTTTAGGCAGTTTATTCAATACCCTAGTCGAGGCTTGTAGATTATTCCCTGAATGATTCTTAGATTGACATCATCCTGCCAAGCGCAATCGTTTCTGTAAGATTGCATTGGGTTTCAGTAGACTTCCCCTCTGCCCATTACGTGCATCAGTAAAGAGGAATGGTCGCTTCAAAATAATGGGCCAACATTTGTGTATGTGCATATCAATGAGAAATAACAGTAAGAACCTTGGGGACATTTCTTCTCTTTTTCGTTGCATGTGATTAATCCAGCGCGGCAATAGCACGTGTTGCAACTGTAAAAGTCGTGAAAGGAAGCGCCATCTTTGAACGTCCGCTGACATTCCTGAATTTGACACTCGGTGGCGAGTCTGTTCCTCTTCTTGTCATCAACATTGCACATGGTGCCATCTGGTGCTTGTTCCCCGTCATTGTAACATATGTCGTGAAAGAGACACGGCTCTGAAATGAGAAAAGCTTTTTGTGATTTAGTGACCAGACAAGTTGTAAGTGAAACTTCAGATGAGAGGCAAGTACTGTGACAATTTACGTAGGCAAACATATTTCGCCGTGGTTTCGTAAATGAGGTCGTGCATATATTACAACTATTCACCAGTAAATTGGAGAAAAATGATACGCCGAGACCTGTGGTCAACTTCGGCAACCCAACAGAGTATGCATCAATTCAGGTGACTAATGGAGATATTTCGGAAAATGCCGCACGCTGGTGACGAACAGGGAACTGTCAAACTTTAATGTAGCTCGTGCGCAAGAAAACTTTTTTTCCATTTTGATTAACAGGCTATGACCCTGACGTCATCTCACCTTGAGGACACATGACTTTGGAGCAGAGGATTCTCCCCTTATGACACAGGCATTGGTTGCAGCTGAAGAAGTCCTTGAACACCTCACCCTCGTGAAACATGCGCCCGCACTCCTTGATTACACACCCTTCGGCCTTGACAGTCATGGAAATCTCGATCTGGCAGACGTCTCCATTTGCCATCACTTCCGCGTGGGAGTAGCAAACACTGAGGTGCATACACGGTTCTGTTGAGTCAAAAGTACATTTGGAACTTTCTTTTGAACTTATAAGTTGAAAAATGAACAGAAGAACCTCAAACAAAAATATCTTGTTTTTTTCTCATTTCTGTAGTTTGTTTGAAATATGAACCTTGGCTAGTAGAAGAGTAGACTTGTTTTGAAAATACCTCTGTCAGTGGTTTTTAGTAAATGACTAGTTACTTCATTACATGTAAACTGCCACTACTAGCGGTTACAAGCATATTCGTTTGTGGACTAATTGTACAGGGGTATATGACATAGCATTGCCTGAATGTAAGCGTTGGAGAATATCGGCTATTTTAACAATTCCGCCCTCCGTGTCGTCGCCAAGTTTTCCAGCACCCCATTCCTGTTTGTATTTCCATATCTTTATTGCATGCTTGAATTTCAGGGAGAGGAGGCAGTTGCTCCCCCCGGCCCCTGCCTAATACGTTTATGACTTTCGTAGGAAAATTTAATTTCTATGATGCGATCCAAAGCATAAGCATCTACATTACGTACCTCGAGGACACTTGCGCCTCGTGCATAATACCTGTCCATCCTCACATTTACACATGTTACAACTGTAAAAGTCGCGGAAGGACTCCCCATGCTTGAACGTGCGCTTACACTCGTTCATCTCACAGCCATCATGCACGATAACATAGTCAATTGTTTCTTCATTTGAAGGGACAATTGGAAGAAGTCCTGCCCTCGTTGTTGTCGGTTGTCTGATGGAGCACATCTCACCATTGTGCATCAGCTCGCCAAACGTGTAGCAAATACTGTCCATCATGCATGGATCTGAAAATGTGGCCAGATTCTGCAAAGTGGAATGCTGGATATCTGCTTACTCTGCAAGTGTGGCATCCAGGTCAATGAAATTTGAACACCACACGTGCACGAATAGAAGTGACTGTGTGGAAGTCTACCACAAATTTTAGCAGCTCGTCCTTAGTGAACTGGTTGATGGAGAAGTTAGAGATAGACGTTCGAACGCAAGTTTTTGAGTATTTGTATCTTTATTAACATCTTGTTTTGTGCTTTTGTGTAAAAGCCTTGGACGCCTTTCGTATAAAATGAAGTGAACACAAGATGTTACTGACAGGGAGACTCCAAATACACAAGACCCTCGGTCAAAATAAATGACGCTTTGTTGTTTGTGGCTGCCAGTAAACTATTTGATCCTCCAGTTCTACTTTAGGGCTGAATGTTTCATATATTTATTATAATTGATAAACAATTACAAAAAAAAGCAAGTACATCCATTCATTCAAGCAAGCACACCTCAGCAGAGACCTTTCTCGTATCTCGTACAAAGTAAACAACTGCTAAATGGAGTTAACGCGAAAAATAAAAGTTTCCAATTTCCCAGAGAATCTGTCATGTATGTAATTAATTTTTTTCGGCATTATGGTACTCATACGTATATGTAACAAAGTTCTGCACATTAGGTATATTTTTGTGACACAGATGATTGCCCTCATGGTTACCTTGTCAACCGATAGTTACAGCCGGAGCTGGCGATAACTTTTATCTTCGTACAGAAACCTAACTAGTTCAGACTTAAATACCAATAATAATACGGCTTTCCTTTTAAAGCTCTTTAATATTTTACTGTTGCAATAAAGTTAAAATCATCCCTATTAGCATCGTAATTCACCTGGCCACATGTTAAACACGTCTGTTGACAGTCATGTTTTCCTCGGCCAAGGTCACAACATTTTTTTGGTCTAGTGGCCTATAATTTACATAATTTTAAGACAAACAACTAAAACAGAGATAAATGAATATCCGACTTTGTAATGTCCAGTGTATTATTGAGACGTAACTGGTTCCATTCAATATGGTTTATTTTATCAATCAAGAAGTAAATCGGCTGAGCTCTCCCTTTGCAAGGCCATCACATGTACGTCTTCGGCGTCCACAGGCGACGCATTGCCTATGATTAGACCACTTACCTTGCGGACAATACATTTTTGTGCACTTCACCTTTCCATTGCGACACTGACACGTATTGCAACTGTAGAAGTCTACAAATGACACGCCGCTCGCAAAACTCCGTTTGCAGTCCGAGATTTCACAGTGCCGCCCTCTTTGTAGGGTTGATCTGAGCAGAGCCACTAGAGCAGAAAAGTTAGAGTCTTGAAGTTGAATTTTACAGTATCAACAGTTCGCATTGTCCGTGACACGGGAAGTCACCTTTTGCAATGACAGAGGAGAAATTGTTGCGTATATTTTGCATTACTCCCATCTCTTGTCTCATCTAATTTTCCATTCCCTGGGTCGTCAGCCGTTCACAGTGGGTGCGGGCTTACAATCCCGGATGTGCACGAAAGTAGACATCTACATGTATGCGCAACCTTCATGCCACGAGAAGGTTAGAGGTATAAAAAATCACTCTGGTGAAGAACCTTCAACTTACCACTGAAAATGAAGTCGGTGAAGTAACGTTGTGTTGGCAATAGACATAAATCCAGGAAAATGCATTAAAACAGGTACTTGTCAATTAAGACAGTTATACCATGAACCCGCATTTATGTTCGACATATGCTCCGGCGGTGAAAATGGCGTTTCACAAGCCCTGGTGGCACAGATGAAAAAGTGATAAGTATGAATTAATGCCGTAGTTTCTTATCTAAAAAAAATGAGCAGATAACTTCAATGCACCACTCTTGAGCAGCACCTGCAAGAAACAATCCCAAATATTTAGTCAACTAATTTTTCTGTATTTCCTCCAAGTTTACAGATTTGTGAAAACACCCATCGCCCTTTTTATTCTTCATTAGTATGCCATTCTTTGGCTTAGATACTATGAATTCTCAACATTAAAGGAAAAAAGTAGGGATCACTTCATGCATCGCACCTAATTTAAGGACTACTTTCTTATACATTTTCATTGATATAATTTATGAGTTTTTAGTATAATTATTAAACAATGTCAATAGTCAAAAAGGCTCCCTTAATAAATATAACATTATAGAAAAAGATCACATCTGTGAGCAAAGAACAATACATTAGGGAGCTTAGTTGAGCCCCTATTTACAAGCAGGCACTTAACTCTTCCTCTATAAAGCGCTACTCTTAGCAAAGCAAAACCCAACTGAGCTGATTGGTTTGAGATGTTGCTCGAATATGGAATTTTCGGCTCAACAAGTCATGGGCAGGTAGAAAATGGTGGAATGGTTTGGAAAAAGTGATCACAAAAACTAGAAATAGACAGACATGTAAACAGTGAATATGCGAGCACTTTCAGTGCACGGTATATGAAATTCGTAAAACTGCATTGAAGGAAAACAGCCTTATCTGACTACTAGAAAACTGGCAACTCCAAATATGACGACTACCTATAAAGAGCAAACTGTAGTTTAGCAACGACATCCTTTCGCGAGTCCACAGTGGTTATCCATCGCTGTCTGTCTCCATCTCAATTCATTATTGCATTCAAGTTTAAAGGTAAAATCATAGGTGTTTGTCAAAATGATTTAGATTTAAAAACGTGACTCCCGTGTCACGGGGCCAGTCTGAAAAGCGACGTTTGCTTGCAGCACGCGAAGACGCAACATGTGAAACACGTGTTTTGTATGAAGAAATACGAAACATTGACTTTGAATAGGTTTCAATCTATTTGACACGGAGTAGCCTACGTACTCTATATATCTAATACTGACGTCATTGAATAAATTGTCTCATTTGAATTCATCAGCATGAAAATTCGATACCCTCACTTTCTGAAGCTCTTACACGCAATATTTTCACAAATCGTACCGAGAGTGGCGTACATGAAGTAATATCCCACGAGACATTATTCCGCGTATCGACCGAGACCGAATTATCCCATGCGTTTCGAATTCCTAAGTTTCTTTCATTTTTCGACAGATTTTTAAATACTTTACTCAGACTGTTCACATGGCGATCACATCCTATGTGTATGTACTTGCGTGTTAGGTGACAAGTTTTCTCTTGTAAAAGAAGCAGTTTTAAAAGTAACGATTTATTTCTTGAAAAAAGGTAACAAAGATGAAAACAACGGCAACTGCCCAGTGAACTTGTAACATCTCCTGGAAATAGTTAAATAACAACAATAGTTGGTATTGTAATTTCCTAGGAATTGGAGGCTGAGTTGCAGACGTTGAAGTAGTGCGGGAGGAGAATACGGAAAACTTTAGTACATGGCCGTATTTCGACATTATTCCGCGTACTGACCTCTACCTTCGGTCTCGGTCGATACGCGTAATAATGTCTCGTGGGATATTACTTCATGTACGCCACTCTCGGTACGTTTTGTTAAAAGTGATGTTCTGTGTTGAATCCTGATCGCTGGCTACGCATGATACATTAGCTCGTATTCTCTTAAAATAATAAATTCTATTGATCGATTTGAAAATGAATTTTTAATACACAAATAGTGAAAATACAAAATTTAAGAATATGTGAAGGAAGATAACCTGACAGGCCGAGTCACAAGCGCTTATTATCAAAGTCGAATTTTTTTGTTTATCTTTAGCTTCTTTTGCCAGATCAAGACCAATCACCGCAATCACCGATTTGCACCTTTCAAATGATCCAAGCATATCAGTATTTCTACTTAGTTGGATGAAACCCTTCAAGAATTTAGTAGCTTTTAGGTTAGTAGGTGGCCGCCCTCTTGTTCACCCAGAAAAAAATTTAATGATCATGGTCCCGGAATTCACCAATATCTGACGATAAATACACAATGATTTACACAGATAAAACCCAGAGAAATATAAAAACAATTCTGAAAAACTAGAACAAAGTGTGTAAGAGTAAGCCATAGTGAAGAATCAATCATTATCGCACGTTATTCATTAAATCGTGACAGAAAACGACTCAAGAATTAAGCAATCTGGTTTCTGGGCACCTGATGGGCGATAACCTGATCACCCAAGGTGGGCGCCNTGTATGAAGAAATACGAAACATTGACTTTGAATAGGTTTCAATCTATTTGACACGGAGTAGCCTACGTACTCTATACATCTAATACTGACGTCATTGAATAAATTGTCTCATTTGAATTCATCAGCATGAAAATTCGATACCCTCACTTTCTGAAGCTCTTACACTTACGCAATATTTTCACAAATCGTACCGAGAGTGGCGTACATGAAGTAATATCCCACGAGACATTAGTCCGCGTATCGACCGAGACCGAATTATCCCATGCGTTTCGAATTCCTAAGTTTGTTTCATTTTTCGGCAGATTTTTAAATACTTTACTCAGACTGTTCACATGGCGATCACATCCTATATGTATGTACTTGCGTGTTAGGTGACAAGTTTTCTCTTGTAAAAGAAGCAGTTTTAAAAGTAACGATTTATTTCTTGAAAAAGGTAACAAAGATGAAAACAACGACAACTGCCCAGTGAACTTGTAACATCTCCTGGAAATAGTGAAATAACAACAATAGTTGGTATTGTAATTTCCTAGGAATTGGAGGCTGAGTTGCAGACGTTGAAGTAGTGCGGGAGGTGAATACGGAAAACTTTAGTAAATGGCCGTATTTCGACATTATTCCGCGTATTGACCTCTACCTTCGGTCTCGGTCGATACGCGTAATAATGTCTCGTGGGATATTACTTCATGTACGCCACTCTCGGTACGTTTTGTATATATATGTTCATGTTTATTTAAAAGTGATGTTCTGTGTTGAATCCTGATAGCTGGCTACGCATGATACATCAGCTCGTATTCTCTTAAAATAATAAATTCTCATTGATCGATTTGAAAATGAATTTTTAATACACAAATAGTGAAAATACAAAATTTAAGAATATGTGAAGGAAGATAACCTGACAGGCCGAGTCACAAGCGCTTATTATCAAAGTCAAATTTTTTTGTTTATCTTTAGCTTCTTTTGCCAGATGAAGACCAATCACCGCAATCACCGATTTGCACCTTTCAAATGATCCAAGCATATCAGTATTTCTACTTAGTTGGATGAAACCCTTCAAGAATTTAGTAGCTTTTAGGTTAGTAGGTGGCCGCCCTCTTGTTCACCCAGAATAAAAATTCAATGATCATGGTCCCGGAATTCACCAATATCTGACGATAAATACACAATGATTTACACAGATAAAACCCAGAGAAATATAAAAACAATTCTGAAAAACTAGAACAAAGTGTGTAAGAGTAAGCCATAGTGAAGAATCAATCGTTATCGCACGTTATTCATTGAATCGTGACAGAAAACGACTCAAGAATTAAGCAATCTGGTTTCTGGGCACCTGATGGGCGATAACCTGATCACCCAAGGTGGGCGCCGGGGGGGGGGTCGTTATCCAAACATAACACCCTCGTCTTGAACTATTATGTTCACTCTTCAAAAAGGCACAACGCGATGTTATGGTGACTGGCCGTGCCTGATACTTCAGTATATTTCTTAAATAAATTCAAGGCTCAATGCTTTCTACGGTGGCCCGAAAGTATCATCGCTACTTCAGTTTATTAATTTTTTTATTTTTCCTTTTCCACCTAGGATGAAATATTTCAACCTAGGTGGAAATTATTTCAACCTAGGTGGAAATTATTTCAACCTAGGTGGAAATTATTTTCACCCGGGTGGAAATTATTTTCATGCTTGTACGTCGTTTGGTTAACGTGGCGTCATCTACTTGCGCTAGGAACAAGTCATGTGTCAAGCCATAGCTGCACACCCTTTTGTAGCACTCTAAAAACAATGCTCTTTGTTTTGTTTATTCATGTCAATCGGTTAGATCATTCTGCCACCACATGTTTGCAGACATATGTGTTAAAGTGTTAGCATGTACAGGACAATATGTGCAAGGAATTTCGCTTGACCTTGAATGGTTTCCTTTTTAGCAATTGATGTCGGCAATTATCAATTTGAGTCCCTTTAAGTTGTTTAGCTTCTGTCATCTGTTGCTAGTTGTGTAACTTTAAGTCTTTGAAACCTGTCAGCACGGGAAGGGTGAGGCTTTTGGACAACAACAATAATATGTCATTTATTTATCGGAACTACACCATACACTATATTTGTTAATGGCTTGGGTTCGTTGCTGAAATCCGGCAACTTTATTCAGAGAGTTGTTTTGGAACTAGGAGTAAAACGTAATCACACTGTCTCTGTTAAAGTCCGCGGCAAATCCAAGAGGCAGATAAGGCGCCGACATTGCAACCTAATCTGAACTTTGTTGAACAAAATGGCTGGCCCAATCGACCTTCACCTACAAGACTTCATCCAATCACAACACAGATGAAAATAGGTGCCCGGATGTATAACATTTTCACCCAGGTGAAAATAATTTCCACCCGGGTGAACATAATTTCCACCTAGGTTGAAAAAGTTTCCACCCGGGTGAAAATAATTTCCACCTAGGTTGAAATAGTTTCCACCCGGGTGAAAATAATTTCCACCCGGGTGAAAATAATTTCCACCTAGGTTGAAATAATTTCCACCCGGGTGAAAATAACTTCCACCTAGGTTGAAATAGTTTCCACCTAGGTTGAAATAGTTTCCACCCGGGTGAAAATAATTTCCACCTAAGTTGAAATATTTTCCACCCTGGTGAAAACAATTTCCACCTAGGTTGAAATATTTCATCCTAGGTGGAAAAGGAAAAATAAAAAAAATTAATAAACTAAAATAGCGATGATACTTTCGGGCCACTGTAGCTTTCACACCCTGCTGAATAACCAAGTAACCTTTGTAAATACTTGTGTGGTTGATCAAGCTATTGCTTTCAGGTAACTTCTTGTTAAACTTTCGTGGGCACTGATTCTTTTGGTAGTGGACGTTCCACTCTCCTATTTGTGTCTGTGCCGTAACCGTGATGGCTGTTCACTACATGTTTTGCACTGATTCATGCTGTTCTGTTTCGATTGTGCGCAGTATACTACATATTATTTGACTTTAACTAAGTATTAAGATTGTTTTTGAGGGTTCAAGGTGATTTCTCATTTTTGTGATACTTTTCGTATTGAGTGCATGATTTAGTTTGCTTGCTGAAGTACGGTAACTTTTATGTTTGTTGTACTTTAAAGCCAGACTTTTATAGGCAGATCATAAGCTGTAAAAATCAATCAACTAAGGTAGTACATTAGACATTTATTTATAACATCAGAGTAAAAAATGATTTTCAAAATATATAATCTTGCCTTGGCCCTGCCTTGATCACTTGGATGCAGCAAAACCTTCAGACGAGGGCACCCAAGCGTGACCCATATGTACTTGCTGTTGCACAGCCAAATGACCGGCCAATCGTTGAGCCCTGTTAAGCAAGGCTTTTCCTCAACAGACCAATCACAACGCTCTGTTGAGCACAGCTTTTCCTCAACAGGGCTCAACCATTGGCCGATCACATGACGTCAAGACTTAAAATGGCGGCTTCCTGTCACCAAGTCCTTGCTTCAAAACTTTGAAGTCGAATAGCGTCGAAAATACGTAAGTAAGGACGTCAATTTTTGTGCAGATGTGGGAAAACCAAGTGTAGAACAAGTGTGTGAACTTTAACTTTAGTCGTTGCCGCCAGATTTTGAGTTATTTAACAAAGTTGTGCCTCTTCCGGTGAATTAGTTCATTGCCATGGATTGGATACACCGGCTGACCGGCTTGGCCGTAAATTAAAGTCCTTCTTGCAAACTGCCCATGTGGTTCCAGTATCCGAAAATACTTACTACATAAATTCTTAATTTCGACACCCTTTCTTTAAATTCTTTTCGCCTTTCTTGCCAAAAGCGATTTTTTAACAGTATTTGACCCTTCTCTCTGAGCGTATGATTACCGGTTGTCATCGGTTATTTCCGTACCCACATTTACGGCTCATCAGCTCAGGAACTTGTCCTGAACGCCACCATTTTTTTCTTGTAACTGAATGTGCTATGGCTTGCTCGAAAAGTCTTCATTATTTTGTTTTATTAGTAATATATCGTGATTCGTTTGCATATGTAGTGTATTTATAGTTTGTAGTTAGTGGTCGTTGATTTTTTTTGGAATTTTACGCGTACTTAGTATGTTAAAATAGCATTGGTATTTAGTTCCTTACGTAGGCCGGTCGAACCTAGGAACCAATATGGGTCGAACCAATTTTTTTTCGGTTTTATTTTTTTCCTCGTTTTGAAAAAGTACTTTGCTATCATCGGAAAGGTTTAGTACATTCTACTCAGTAAAAATCGAAAAAAGTATCAAAATCGGGGCAAGCACTGTAAAGTTATTGCAAGTTTTGTGGCGAAATTTGGGTCACTTTGTTTGGATCGCGTCGGCCATATTGGAGGACAGCGGGATGAGTTACGAGTTTAAAACTTTGTGTAAATTGTTTTCGCCAACAAATTACGGTGAAATTTAGTTAGACATATCTTTACTTACTATTCTGCACGATTTAGCAGTGTTCACCAAATTTCAGCCTCGCAGTTGTTACTCATTAAGTGATAAATGTGCTCACAATTCCCGTTGGACTTCGTCTCATTTCTGGCGGCACCTACAATGTCGACTTTTGCTGAACTGAAAGGCATGTTCAATCGGCTACTTTGTAATTTGTGAAGATTTAACGTTGATACATTTTGACAAACGTTGCTACAAAAAAGAAACTTTGTTCAATTTTCGTGTTTTTTGTGTTTGTGGCCAGCGACCAGTTAGGCCTAAGGGTAGTCTTGGCGCAAAGCTGGCGTGCGTTCAGTAGACGCTAGGACCTACGCTAGGACCTTGCAAAATCCTAGTCAAAGTCACATGTTCTCATTTAAAATACACGGCAATATCTCACGTAATCTCGCGAAGTCTTGCTTCTTAGCGAGGTCCTAGCGCTACTGAACGGGAGGCTGTAAAGGCCTACTAACAAGCTGTATTTTGACTATAGTCTTCACTGGTAGCTGGTGACTGAGGCTAACTAAGGTCTGCCGCGGCAGTGTGACACAGGACTAACCAGCCCGTAATTTCATGCAAGTGTCTGAAACTACCCTTGAATATATGCAGCATTTATCATTTGACCATTTTACTTCGACAAAACAGCTTGCAACCGCATGCATTTACCGTTCGCCAGTGTCTGGTCTCGATCCGCACCGGGTCCGATAGGCTGCGGTCCCGAGTCTGGCAAAATAATTTCTGTCAAAATTTATTCGCCACATTTCTTCAGCAAATTCCATAAAATTGTCCGTAGTTTGATTTTATCAAAATTAAGGCGGGCTGTCGATTTTTTTATCCCCGTTTGCTGGCTGGTAACAGTACAGGCACTGCTCCAGTCGCACTGACGGCGTTTTCTCGGCCTGGGTTCCTGAATGAATTGTACTTCCTGGTTCGCGGCAAGTTCAAAATGGCGGTGTTTCTTTGGGTGCGAATCGTGAGTGGCGCGTTCATTTAAACTGTTTTCGAGTACGGATCGTGCATTAGCTATGGGGTAGGTACTTCTTGGATCCTTATAACATCTTCTAACCATGTAATAAAGGTTACCAACGCGTGAGAGAAGGACTTTAAAATTGCAAATATTAGCGAAAGTACGCAAAGTTGGATTCCTTCATTTGAGTGATCGTGAGTGAGATGGGGTCAGCTAGGTTAACTGAGCGTAGTCAGTTTTGTCTTCATTTCCTCAAATTTGGTGAAATTAGACGGTTTCCGCTCACTTCCGGTTTCAGTGCCGAATTGTCAAGACATTTTTGATAGGCCTACGAATTGAAAACTGTTTGTTATATGGTTTGATGTGCACCTTATTTCAATTCACACAGGATACTCGTTCGTCGTGTTCCCGCGTGAAGTAAGTAATTCCTACTACATATATATTTGCAAGTTCCTTGATATACAACACTATGGAATACAACTGACTAAAATAGTCTTGTTTATCAAGGATTGATCTCAGGCTTCATTTTCGGAGCGCTCCATGCGCTCAGGGCGCATTCAAAGATTTTTAATCTGCGAATTCAGTTTCCTTAGCAAGAAAGTGTAAATATTTTACTACAATTTTTACCCATTGTAGCTGTAATGGTCCATTTTTCCCACGGCGTGTGATTTTGTAAAACGATCTTAGAGTTTTTAATACTTTCCCTGATTCTCGCTAATTATTATTTCCTAAACCGATTTTGAAAATTTCCCTTTTTCCGAATCTTATGAACTGAATTTCATGGAAAAAACAAGGTTTCCAATTTCTGTGTTTTCTTTTAGTGTACATTTTTGTAAGACTTTTCTGAAAGATGTGTTTGATGATGTAGGAACGCTATTCCACACAGGACACCTTTTTCTCCAGGATCATCGCCTTCGGTCATACAGGTGGGCGTCGATTATTTTAACTTATTACGTACCACAACAAATGATAATGCCTTACTGGGAATATACCCAACAGAGTATTTTTACCCATTCGAGTATTTCTGACATATTCTTGAAGGAAATTCAGTACAAGCGAAAAAAAAACACTCAGATCGGAGTGACGTCGAAGAGCCCTTCACCGCGACGGGCCTAAGGTCGGGCGACGCCGAGGCCAGGAAATGAAATTCAGAAATATTTTAATCTTATGAATCAATTATAAGTATATATTCTACAGAATGTCACTTTTTTAATCAGCTTTTTACCGAGGACTCCCCGGTCCGGATGCACTCCACGGCAGTCAGGGGCACGATCCTACTTAGCTAACGGGATTCCTCCCCGCAAGTAGAGAGAGAGAGAGACAGAGAGCGCGAGACAGAGGGTGACGGGTTTATTAACATAAGTAATATTAGCTCATAATACAGTTTACAGAGTACAATAAAACAAACAAAAGCATGATCACAACCGGCAAAGTAGTAGGCCATATGTGCACAAGCCTACTGACCGGCGACTGATTTGAAGTAAATCTAATTACAATTCATTTACCAATGTCTAACATAACAATGGCAATTGACTAAAATCATTACATTATCACACACGTAGTGAATTTATATTTTTAGGCTTATATTACAACTGTGCTTTGCCGTTTTCGTTTGGGAAGAAATTTCACAGGGGAAGAAATTTCATGCCTTAGACGTGAAATAACTTCCCGTCAATACCGCGCATGCGCAAAAGGGTCAGAATGGGAAGAAATTTCACGGGGAAGAAATTTCACGCGACACCGCCTCCCGTTCAGTAACGTTAGGACCTAGCTTAAAAGCAAGACTTTGCGAGATTACGCGAGATATTGCCATGTATTTTAAATAAGAGCACGTGACCTTGACTAGATTTTGGCTAGGTTCTAGCGTAGGTCCTAGCGTCTACTGAACGCACGCCCGGCTGCGTCGACGGACGCTTTTTATGCAGTTTTAAACTAGCGAGATGTCGGCTAATTCTTTTTAAGACACTCGCTTATGGGTTGGCACCGATCCATCATTATGTCTGTGATCAAGCAACACCAACAGCACCAAAGTTGGATTCCCCAAAACACAAAATCCTTTCGTAAACGTTGGCACTGTTTACTCACTTATCAGCGATCAGCTGATTTCTGTTATGTACAATGTCGATGGTTTTTGTGTGTTACAATTATTTAAGTACTAAGTTGACGAGTTTTGTTAAAGTACAGTATCGTGCTATTGTTGCAGGTCAGGATGTACAAATGTAATATCTGTGGCAGAAAGTTTGGTGTCAAGTCAACCTTGACTCGTCATATGAAAATTCATGAAGACCCGAAAGGCTTCAAGTGCGACCAGTGCGCAAAGTCGTTCACTCTTATGCAAAACCTCGTGGAACACACAAAGTTTCACCAGCGTCCCAGTATACCGTTATACAAACCCGGTGAGGCACAGCTTTGTTGCAGTGAGGAAGCTAAAAGTGTGGCCAAACTTCCTAGCCAGCCCGTGGATGCAGTGTGGTTGACGCCGCAGACGGCTGAGGCCACTGCAAAAAAAGCGAACCATCCAGATCTCTGGAGAGAGGAAATTGTCTTAACATTTGGAAAGTACGCCGGCCAAACCTACAAGTGGCTTTTAGAGAACGACGTTGGCTGGGTTGTGTGGCTGTTGGATGCATTCTGTCATGACGGCGAGAAGAATGATTTTCTGAATTGGCAGAAAGACCAACTGTTGCAGTATGCCAAATCGTTTGAGGCTGTTGTCGTGCACCTTGAGAAACGACGACAGGTACACTTTGAAAATATGATCCTGTTGCATTGAGATTCGAACAATTAAATAGTTGTAGTGTATTTTGCACCTGCGATGTTCTACATAAAGTCTAAACACAATAGAAGTCGTTGGAAAATATTATTGGTTTCGTAACACGTGAACATTAACTCTAAGATTAACAGTTTTCCAGTATTATTTTGTTTTAATCAGGAACAGTTTGTTATACGCGTGTACTTACTTTTGCAGAAACGCATCGCGGAGGAAACTAAGTCCACACTGGTTTCTGATTTCTCAGCAGATGATCCTGGATATGTGGCGAATGCTGAGTTGCTAGGTCATGCTGGTAAGCACAATAGGCATGTTGCGTAGACTGATGTGAATGTTGTCAAAGATACTTCATACTTATGTCTGTGTATGTTCTGACTATGACATCACCTTAAGACTGTTTTATCCGTAATTAGTTACTGTTTTTAGCCTATAACAGTGGTGCTGGCTCTGGCTCATAACTCAAAATGGATACACTGACTTATGCAAATATTTATTTTTCTGTTAAAGAGGAGACGCTCGAAAAGTCGGAGGTGTCTGTGTCGACACAGATGGCGAAACTCAAAGACATTTTGCCATCCACCTCATCTTCCCCCCAACCTGTCATTGCTCCTGAAGTTGAACTGTCAACGGACGAATCCCTTGTGATTGAAGGGTGGCAGAAGTCATGGGAAACGTTGCCGTCCAAAGATATGCCATCAGCACCAAACATGACGTGGTTTAAGACCAGTAGTTTGTATGGCGTATTCGGAGAAACGAAGTCGTACAAGAACGCCAAGGGTGAGGTGGTCCCCAGAAAGACCTTTAAGAACCAGATTGACATTCACCCTCCACCTCTACCTACAGCAATCACGTCACATGTTCCTAACATGATGTTGTTTTTTACCACGTGTATTTTTCTGGCGGCCGGTGGGAGTGATGGAGGCGAAAGTGAAGTGCCCCAATAGTAACTGCCCAGCTCCACCCGAGAGCTTCCTCATCAAACACGGTTTTGGCAGTGCTGCTCGGCAGGTTTGTGGTATGCAAAATTACTACACTCTGTTGACAGAACGCCTCGTCTGCACCCACTGCAAGCAGATACGCCACGCCGCTGAGCATGATAGTGAAAGTGAGGACCACGGATCTCCGCCGCAACAGTACAGGTGGCATGCACACAGCCCGAGAATACTCATGAACCTCGCCCCAGCTCTACGCAGCATGTTTCCAGCTATTCTGTGTGGAAGACGCTCAGTTGATAAGTATGTCGCCACACTTCTAGGTGATCGTCTTAACGCCATTTCCATGGCAAAGGTGCAGCGTCTTCTGCAACAGGGACACGACGAGTGGTACACAGAACGGAGGGACCTGTACCAGACACTCCTGTACCAAGCTCACGCTTCGTCGTCGTCATCGTCACAGTCAGGCATTCTATCATTCATCAAACCATCCGGCAGCTACACTCCCCCACTCCCTCAGACGCCACTGCCTTCTGCCCGTTTGCTGCGACGAGCTCACCTCCTCATGGAGATGGAGAGGATTCCCTCGTACAGAGCTTCGATTCTGAGTGTGACGGGAGAGATTCTTTGCATAGATAGAACCAGACAAGTTAGCATATATGTCAACTTAACTGACTCATTTGACTATAACGTAATGTTTTTCCTAATTGATAATCTTTGAACAATATTGGCAAGTATTTTTGGATTTCTTTTCGCATAGTTCTCTTTGATGGGGAGTTTTTGATATCTGTGTTGCGAACGTTATTTTGTTGTTGAAGTTTCAGATCCTAAAGAAAATCTACGGTGATGGGCAAGGAACGTTACAGTATGTCACCAGTGTTTTAAATGAGTGGGGGCAGTTCTTGACAACGGTTGTGGTGGCGTCGGAGTCGGAAGGGTCTTACAACCGTATGGCGCGCGGATTGATTGCCCGTTTCAAACGAGCCAATGTATTGGCTCCCAAGGTGCTCTACGTGAACAATAACTGTTGCTGGTGAGTTCAGAACTGCTGGCCTCATTTTTTTATAGAAACATATTCATATTGTTTTACAAAATGGGCTGTTAGTACATATTTATATCTTTGTATTTAGTGATGGTGGAACCTCGTGGTATGAAACTCTGTTCGAAGACTGGATCAAGGAGGGTATGGTTGTCCGGCTCGACATCCGCCACTGGCTCCATAGCTGGGATGGCGTAGTCATCAAGCAGAGCCACTCTAAATACGGCGTTTTTATAAGTGCGATGGCGGGGGCACTGCTAGCATACAACAAAGAGGACGTATTGCAGGTTGCCAGAGCAGTACGCCTGGGCAATGAAGACCTCTACTCGGGCTACAGCGACGACCAGATGTTGCCTTTTATCAAGCCTCATCAGCTCAAATCTTACGTGCGGCGAATAACGCGTGGAGTAGAAGTAAGTTAGCTGCAGTAAACTTGCCACATTAGAATCACGGTATTGTTTTTACTGCTCAATGGGTGCAGTGTTTTTTAAGTAATGCTAAAGTGAGTTGTTCGTATGTTGTTAAATCTTGCAGGAGACAGCATGTGAAATCGAACGAATCCTCGATGAGTTCAAGGGACCCGCGGGCTTGGACGTGGATGGGATACCCCTGTTCAAGTCCCTTGAGGCGGTCGAGTGCCGCTGGACAACAGCTAGCAAGCACTTGAGCTGCATGCAGGTGGGTATCCTTTGAGTGCATAGTCTATTCGGCTATCCAGTACCCCATGCTTATTGTATAGCCATCTGTTCTCTCAAAACTATCCACTCTGTGATGATGCTGGTTTAATCTTGTTTGTAACTTTTCTAACTGCCCTCCAGGATCCACAAGGAATCCAACTGTATGTGTGTACAAAAGTGGTGACAGTTAACGGTGTTGAGCTGAAGAAGTATAGATGTCGAAGGGGCACCAATTCACTGGAGGGTCTCCATTCCCACTTGTACAACGCTGTGCCATTGCAACGATGCGGCATTACACCGTTCCAGGTAACCACACCTGTCTGGCTATCGGACGTGTTAATAGAGAAAGATTTCTCCTTTTATCGTAATCTATTTTGCCCAGGGTACGCCACGAGCTATGTTGCAGAGTAAAACAAGAGGAGGATTGCGAATATTGTCATTTATTATGACGTAATAGATAAAACTAACTAAGACTCTGCAAGATGGGCATGCAAAAAACGCCCACAGGCGTGTACAATGAATAGCCCTGCAAGAGGGAACAAAACAAAAAAACTGCCTGAAGGGCTTAAAGGAAAAGTACAGAACATGAAAACAAAACTTGAAAAAAAAAAAACCTAAGGAAATGTATACGAGCAAAGAGAAAGTGGAACCGACACCCGGGATGGGGGGTGGGGAAAAAATGAAGAGAACGAACGTAGGTCTTGTAGATGACGAGGTAGGTGGCTGAATGAGAGACCACGTTGAACAGAACAAAGGAAATATGGGCGTCCAATCAGGAGTTGAGTAGAGAAACGTATGAATACAAAAGTAGGCCCTAGAGGCTATAAATAGAGATGAGTAATGCAAAATAAACCCTAAGGACTGGTCTCAAAATAAAGAGACAAGTGTCAAAATAATGACGATAAATGCATTTAACAAGTTAAATTTAATTTATCGTAATCTATTTTGCCCAGCCCTTAAAACTTTCCCTTGTGCGCTACATGCAATATCTCAGTAGGACATCTTATGTAGAATAAGTGCGTGGTTAACGTTGTTCTTTGTAGCTGTACATTGAAGAATTTCAATTTGTTGGAAAAACATATCCTTCTATGTTGCCGTGTGTTTCAGGTGTACCTCATTGCGTTCGTGGTACAGTGGAACCAGCGAATGGAGTCGCTTCGTGTAGCTGGAGGTCGGGGCCGACTGACGTCGTGCCTTGATCCAAGGCTCATCCAACGGCTCAACCACCACTCTGAGGTGCTCTTTGGGAAGAGCCACCTCTTTGAGCCGAACTTCGCCGCCCCATGCCGTACCCACAGCAGTACACCGACCCAGAAGAGGAGGAACTCTTGGGCGTAGAATACGCATACTGTCAGTCTACCGACTTCAAATCCAAGGAGTATTATGTCGAGAAGGGTAAGGAGACCTGTGCTGCATAGCTGAATTTGCCACTGAATACTTTCCGATAGAAATTAGCTATGCCAATTAGTGATAGCACTGCTTTGTAACAACGCGCTCTTTACGGTATATCGTAAGAATACTTTAATTGCCATTTCAGTGGACGAAGAGCAATCGCATCAAGAGCCAGACGAGAGCGAGTCAGAAGACGAGGGCGTAGAGGTTGAAGAGGCGGTGGTTGACGATGACCCCATTGATCACGTGAGCTCCAATGCTGCACTCACGACTTCAGAAATGGTCACTGCAGAGGAAAGTCCCGCACTCCAGGATGTTCTAATGTCTGTTCGACGCCTCCATCTTCCCGGCTTTGAAGAAGTTGAGGCATTGGCACTTGCACTGTTACAACTAGTAGACGGTGGTGATACGCACATGATAGCTCCCGATCTGCGGAACAGAATTCGCGTCGCTGCGTCCTCGATTCACGACCACGACAAGAGCGCGCGGAACTTCACCAAGAAGTACGAGTCCAAGTGGGGCTACACGCTATTTGGAAGATGTCTGGGGCCGGAGTCTGCGGAGAACAATGCGGCTCAGAAGACCAAATTCGGTTGGATGCGATATGCCCAGGCAGCACAGATCTCAGAAGACTCGCGACTCCTGTATCTGGTTGTCAAGATGTTGAAGAACCGACCTGCTAATCAACATTCGTCCCCAACAAAGATTGCCAATGCCATAAGAGGAGGTTACAAGAGAATTGTCGACCGTGTAAGGGATGACCCGGTACTTTGCTCCGTTGACATTCCACTGCCTAACATCAACTCCAAGTCTATCACAGTATTTCTGAGCAAGCTGGAAAAGAAGGCGAATTACATGGCTACAGCTCAGCCAAAAGTGGTTCCTCACAGAAAGGTTTTTTCCAGTCAGGCCATGCCAGATGCGCCTAGCCTCCCGACTTCACTACCACTGCCAGATCGACCAGAGGTTCAGTATGTAGCGTTGGAGCACAGTTCTGGTAAAAGACATCTGGCCAAGGAGAGAGTTGACGTCGACGAACCAAAGCCCGTGCGTGTCAGATCTGGGTCAGCTGCAGTGGCTTCGTCTGCTCCAGTTCTGGTCGTAGTTCCTGCTCAGCCACTGGCACCTTCTGTAAAATTAGAGCAGCCCTCAACGAGCCAGGGGTATTCTCGGTTTGTGTTGACTGCACCTCCGCCACTGCTTCCCACGAAACCGGTTATGCCTAGCAAGTCCGATAAACCCTGCGCTGCCTGCAAGCAACCAAAGTGTGGTGGGTTACGTAAGCGATACACGCCCTCAAAGGACAAGACGTCGGGCAGTCGGCAGAAAATATTCACTTTCTGTCCCACCACTGGGAGGTCGACTACACCAGGCTTTGATGAAGTCTACGACAGCTTCCAGAGTTTCAAGGAGTGTGTGGATGCGGAGCTCCTGAAAAGAAAGAATGCATGTTGATAGGTTTATCCTAAGTCCGATTGTATGTACATCAACAATTGCAGCTCAGTAACTTTGACTTGACTATTTTTTGGTGTAGTTGAGGCTGTTTCAAAGGGTATTATTATCAATAGCTAAAACTGGCGATTTAAGAGCATCTTTGTTTATTTTTAGTTCACAACGGAAATGATTTGCTGCATGCTGGGTAAGTTCATATGTTGTGTGTACCTGTGTGCCTAATGCTACTTAAGCCTCGTACTCTTGAAGCTTTGCCTTTCTCCATGCTTTTATAACATTCCATGTCATACTCAGGGTGTGGTCTTTCCTTGTTGCTTTCCTGTAACTTCTGTCATTGCTATTGTTTAACCAAACTTGCTTTATTAGTCTCTTGGTTGTTGTCCCTATTGCTTATGTATGGCCTGCACATTGTTAGAAGTGACTTCTGCTTAGCAGTGCATTTTTGTATTTTTTCAAATATATAGTCTAACGATTCTGTGCCTTGTCCTGTATGTGTTTTCGACTATTTTTCTGTTTGTAATGTGCATTATGTCTGTTAGCCTTATACCTTTGAACTGTGTGTGTTGTAAATAAAGACTGAGATAACACAGTCGTATTGAACTATTATGTTCACTTTTTAAAAATGGCACAACGTGATGTTATGGATCGAATCCTGGTGACTGACCGTGCCTGTTATCTCGGTTTTCAGTTTGTTCACTAATTACATCATATTTTTGAAATGGAAACAATTATTTGCTCAACTTATTTTGAAATGTGGAATGTCGAGTGTAATAAAAGTGTAATAAAAAGTGAGATAATGCAAAAAACAGCCTTAAACTGAAGCGAGTGTGAGGTTAGATGGCCAACGTCTACTTTTGCTACAAAAATCCCCGTTTTTTGGTGTTTTTTTGGACTTTTTTGCCCTTTTCTGCGATCACTGAAGTCAGCGCTCCCTCAGGGGATCGGGGAAACTAGTATAACCACCCCCAGGGGTCGTTGCCCATTCCCAGGCTGTTGCACAGCCAAGTGGTTATACCGCGCTCGACCGGCCAATGGTTGAGGCCCGTTGAGCGCGGCTTCTTCCTCAACGGACCAATCAGAACGCTCTGTTGAGCGGAGTTGATCGGTGGCCTTCCTCAACGGGGCTCAACCATTGGCCGATCGCGTGACGTCAAGACTCAAAATGGCGGCTTCCTGTCACCGAGTTCTCGCTTCAAAAGTTTGAAGTCGAATAGCGTCGAAAATACGTAAGTATGCACGTCAATTTTTGTGCGGATGCGGGAGGACAAAGTGTAGAACAAGTGTGTCTACTTTAATTTTTGTCCCTGCCACCAGATTTTGAGTTATTTAACAAAGTTGTGCCTCTTCCGGCGAATTAGGTCATTGCCATGGATACGCCAGCTGACAGGCTTGGCCCTAAATTAAAATTGCAAATATTAGCGAAAGTACGTAAATTTGGATTCCTTCCTTTGAGTGATCGTGAGACTGGGTCAGCTAGATTAATCGAGCGTAGTCAGTTTTGCCGTCATTTCTTCAAATTTGGTGAAATTAAACCGTTTCCGATCACTTCCGGTTTTAGTGCCGGCTGCGTCGACGGGCGCTTTTTATGCACTTTTAAACTAGCGAGATGTCGGCTAATTCTTGTTTAGACACTCGCTTACGGGTTGGCACCGATCCGTCATTATGTCCGTGATCACGCAACACCAACAGCACCAAATTTGGATTCCCCAAAACACAAAATCCTTTCGTAAACGTTGGCACTGTCTTCTCACTTATCAGCAATCAGCTGATTTCTGTTCAGTACAATGTCCATGGTTTTTGTGTGTTACAATTATTTAAATGCTAAGTTGACGAGTTTCGTTAAAGTACAGCGTCGTGCTATTGTTACAGGTCAGGATGTACGAATGTAATGTCTGTGGCAGAAAGTTTGGTGTCAAGTCAAACTTGACTCGTCATATGAAAACTCACGAAGACCCGAAAGGCTTCAAGTGCGAACAGTGCGGCTCAGAAGACCAAATTCGGTTGGATGCGATATGCCCAGGCAGCACAGATCTCAGAAGACTCGCGACTCCTGTATCTGGTTGTCAAGATGCTGAAGAACCGACCTGCTAATCAATATTCGTCCCCAACAAAGATTGCCAATGCCATAAGAGGAGGTTACAAGAGAATTGTCGACCGTGTAAGGGATGACCCGGTACTTTGCTCCGTTGACATTCCACTGCCTAACATCAACTCCAAGTCTATCACAGTATTTCTGAGCAAGCTGGAAAAGAAGGCGAATTACATGGCTACAGCTCAGCCAAAAGTGGTTCCTCACAGAAAGTTTTTTTCCTGTCAGGCCATGCCAGATGCCCCTAGCCTCCCGACTTCACTACCACTGCCAGATCGACCAGAGGTTAAGTATGTACCGTTGGAGCACAGTTCTGGTAAAAGACATCTGGCTAAGGACAGAGTTGACGTCGACGAACCAAAGCCCGTGCGTGTCAGATCTGGGTCAGCTGCAGTGGCTTCGTCTGCTCCAGTTCTGGTCGTAGTTCCTGCTCAGCCACTGGCACCTTCTGTAAAATTAGAGCTGCCCTCAACGAGCCAGGGGTATACTCGGTTTGTGTTGACTGCACCTCCGCCGCTGCTTCCCACGAAACCGGTTATGCCTAGCAAGTCCGATAAACCCTGCGCTGCCTGCAAGCAACCAAAGTGTGGTGGGTTACGTAAGCGATACACGCCCTCAAAGGACAAGACGTCGGGCAGTCAGCAGAAAATATTCACTTTCTGTCCAACCACTGGGAGGTCGACTACACCAGGCTTTGATGGAGTCTACGACAGCTTCAAGAGTTTCAAGGAGTGTGTGGATGCGGAGCTCCTGAAAAGAAAGAATGCATGTTCATAGGTTTAACCTAAGTCCGATTGTATGTACATCAACGATTGTAGCTCAGTAACTTTGACTTGACTATTTTTTTAGTGTAGTTGAGGCTGTTTCAAAGGCTATTATTATCAATAGCTAAAACTGGCGATTTAAGAGCATCTTTGTTTATTTTTAGTTCACAACGGAAATGATTTGATGCATGCTGGGTAAGTTCATATGTTGTGTGTACCTGTGTGCCTAATGCTACTTAAGCCTTGTACTCTTGAAGCTTTGCCTTTCTCCATGCTTTTATAACATTCCATGTCATACTCAGGGTGTGGTCTTTCCTTGTTGCTTTCCTGTAACTTCTGTCATTGCTATTGTTGTTTAACCAAACTTGCTTTATTAGTCTCTTGGTTGTTGTCCCTATTGCTTATGTATGGCCTGCACATTGTTAGAAGTGACTTCTGCTTAGCAGTGCATTTTTGTATTTTTTCAAATTTTTAGTCTAACGATTCTGTGCCTTGTCCTGTATGTGTTTTCGACTATTTTTCTGTTAGCCTTATACCTTTGAACTGTGTGTGTTGTAAATAAAGACTGAGATAACACAGTCGTATTGAACTACTATGTTCACTTTTTAAAAATGGCACAACGTGATGTTATGGATCGAATCCTGGTGACTGACCGTGCCTGTTATCTCGGTTTTCAGTTTGTTCACTAATTACATCATATTTTTGAAATGGAAGCAATTATTTGCTCAACTTATTTTGAAATGAGTGTAATAAAAATGTAATAAAAAGTGAGATAATGCAAAAAACTGCCTTAAACTGAAGCGAGTGTGAGGTAAGATGGCCAACGTCTCCTTTTGCTACAAAAATCCCCGTTTTTGGTGTTTTTTTGGACTTTTTTGCCTTTTTCTGCGATCACTGAAGTCAGCGCCCCATCTGGTCACCCGGGAAACTAGTATAACCACTTAGGTGGGGCTTGAATGCTCCAAAAACGCAAAATCCTTTCGTGAACGTTGGCACAGTTCATTCATGTTGTCCTCGATCAGCTGATTTCTGCTCTCAACCAAATTTAGTACATTACGTGGGCGGTGCATCATAGGGGACTACGTGAGGGGGCTATAGTCGCCGTGCTCCCCCGTCGTCTATGGGCGGTGCACCACAGGTCAGCCGGGGGTCTTAATAGCCCTCCCTCACCTTTTTCAGTGTTGCGTCGCCCATGCAATATCGATGCTTTTTGTGTTTTAGAATTCATTACCTACCACAAAGACCGGAAAGGCTTCAGATGTGATCCGAACTTCCTAGCCAGCCCTGTACGCAGCATACCGCTTAGGCGACAGCGAAAAAGCGAGCGGTCCAGATCTGTTTCGAAAGTACACCAGCCAAACCTACAGGTGCCTGCAGATAGGAAACGGCGTCGGCTGCATTTTGTGGCTGTCGGATACATCCTGTCGAGATGGCGAGAAGACTCGATTGTCTGGCATGGTAGAAAGACCAACTGTTGCAGTACGCCAAATCGTTCGAGACTTGTCGTGCACCTTGGGAAACGACGACAGGTCCGGTTTGAAAATATGATCCTGTTGCATAGAGATTCGTAACCTATGAACATTGATTCTAAGATTCTCATTAGTTGCAGAACTGTTATGTTTCACTTAGTAACAGATACCTGATTCATACGCGTGTATTTACCCAATCTTATTTTTGCAGAAAGGCGTCGTGGAGGAAACTAAGACAACACCAGTTTCTGATTTCTCAACAGATGATCCTGGATATGTGGCGGATGTTGAGTTGCTAGCTCATGCTGTTAAGCACAATAGGCACGTTGCACCGACTGACTTGAATGTTGTCAAAGATGCTGTATACTTATGTTTATATATGTTCTGACAACGTTGTCTTCTTTTTATCCGTAATTAATCCGATCCAACATACTGTTTAGCCGAAAACTGTCTCGAATGGCCAATAGTGCTGGCTGCGATTGATAACTCGAAATGGATGCACTGACTTATTCAGATATTTATTTTTCAATTACAGAGGAGTCACTCGGAAAGTTGTGTGTACCCAGACGACATTGAAAGACATCCTTCCGTCCACGTCATCTTCGTCGCAACCTCTGACTTTATTACAGTACATGAACTGCCAACCGATGAATCGCTCGTTGTAGAAGGATGCCAGAAGTTGTGGGTAGTGTTGCCATGCATACAGCCCGAGGATACTCACGAACCTGGCCTCAGCTGTATGCAGTATGTTCCCAGCTATTCTTCGCGGCAAACGTGCCATCGATAAGTACATTGTCCAATGCTGTGTCCATGACAAAGATACAGAGACTTCTACAGGGACATTAGGAGTGGTACACAGAACGCAGGGACCTGTACGAGACTCTCCTGTACCAAGTTAGCGTATATGACTCACTTGACTATAAGATAACATGTTTCCTCATGGTAATCTTTGAACTGCGGCATTGACAACTCGTTTTAGACTTCTTTTCACATAGTTTTCTTTGATGGGGAGTTCTTGGTATCATTCTTCGAATATTATTTTGTTGTTGACATTTCAGATTGTCAAGAAAATCTACGGCGATGAGCAGATGATGTCGTTCCTCAAGCCACATCATCTCAAGTCGTGTGTGCGTGCGGAGAATAACCTGTGGTGTTGAAGTAAGTTAGCTGCAGGGAAGTAGTGTTACCAATATGCTATCACACCAACTTACTAAGTAATTAATATATATCATGGATACATAACGCGTTTCATGACAGTTGTATCTATAAATGAACGCCGAGGTAACACAGTCAGATTGAACTATTATGTTCACTTTTAAAAAAAGGCACAACGTGATGTTATGGATCGAATCCTGGTGACTGACCGTGCCTGTTATCTCGGTTTTAAGTTAGTTCACTAATTACACCACAGTCTTTTTAATAATTGCTTTTCCTCTTCAATTTTGAGAAAAAATATATCTCATACCTTGTTGATATTTATTTATCTTAGATAAAGTCATGGAAAGGCTGTAAAATAATTTACTAATGACATTATAGTTGAGGAAAATTGGGGAAACTAGTATAACCACCCCCAGGGGTCGTTGCCCAAAAAAATATTATACACTTAAGAAAAAACTACAAATGAATTTTCAGAAATTGTGAGGTAAGACCTCCCCAAGGTCAAATATAACACATTTTTCATCAGAAGTATGTTTTTTGGCTTCTTTTTGGCTTCTTTCTGCCTACTTTTCTCTTGCCTTGGGGCTGATCACCCTGATCACCATTTTGCGCCCTCTGTCGTGATCCCCGGGAGTTACTGTTTCTACTTAGGTGGGTCATGACCCATTCCCAGGCGGTCACCCATCCAAGTACTAACCGGGCCCGACGTTGCTTAACTTCGGTGATCGGACGAGAACCAGTATTCCCAGGCGCTCACCCATCCAAGTACATAACCGGGCCCTGACCAGCCAATCGCTGAGCCCTGTTAAGCACGGCATTTCCTTAACAGGCCAATCAAAATGCTCTGTTAAGCAAAGGCCTTGCTTAACAGCGCTTAACCATTGGCTCCTTCAGCTGACGTCAAAATCCAATATGTCTGCCTCTTTCGATCTAGTCTCCGCTTCGAATGTTTGCCGTCAAATTACATCTAAAATACGTCTTTTTCAACAGTAATACTTAGCCAAGATTGTCAGTACCACATGAAGAACAGGTTGGTAATCTCTGATTTTATTCTTTTGTCGTAGATTTAGAATAATCTGTAAGAATGTGTTACTTCCGGTAATTCTTGGGCGTCGCCATGGATACCGCTGCTGACCGAATTGCCGGTTGAATAAAATTGCAAAATTCTCCAAAAATACGCCAAGATCGAATGTTTCACTTGAATCGAAATGACATGCGGACAGTTAGGAATGGTCTGTGATGTACGATTCGTCTTTATTTTCCCAACTTCATTTAAATTGAACCGTTTTTCTCTTCACTTCCGGTCGAAATGCCGGCTCTCGGAAAATACCCAATTTACCCAATATTAAACGCTCCAGTTCTCGGCGAATTGGTTTCAAAAACATTGATTAGGGGCTTGAACCTATGCATTGGTGTGTCTGTGATCAGGAACACACCTCATCCGCATATTTATTACCCCAAATGACGCCAGTTTTTTTCGTAAACATTGTCACTGTTCACCTAGCTGTCGGCGATCAGCTGATTCCTGTTAGAGGTCAAACTCCAATGGTTTGAAGACGTTTCAGCTGTTTATCTACTCGTGCACCCAACCCATGCACATGCAACCCATGCGCTTAAGCACTGATTGTTTGCTCAGGCCCACATTAAGTGTACTTTTGCCTCTTCCTAAAATGGTGTCAATTTTTTTTAGTCATGTACAAGTGCGCCACATGTGGGAAATCATTTTCCCAGAAAGGCCATCTTCGAGAGCATGAGAAAATTCATACTTATCCGAGACTGCAGTTGTACAAACCTGGAGTGGCTAAACTGCAGTGCACAGATGCCGCAAAAGCGATTAAAGCGAGGACGAGCGTAACGTCTGTCGATGTGAAGTGGTTAGAGGAGAGGTCTGCCATCGACGCCGCCAAGGCCATAGCTGGAGAGCAATGGTTGTCTGCCGTCATCATGACCTTTGGACAGTATCGAGGTCAGTCGTTCCAGTGGTTACTAGAAAACGACGTTGGATATGTTGTTTTCATGCTGGGAGAGTACTTCCTGAAGGGGGACCGAAACGAGTGCACCAGGTGGGTCAAGGATCTCCTGAACCAGTACGCAAGCCAGTTTGCTTCAGTGGCATGTCATCTGGAAAAAAAGGTAAGTTTCTGTAATGTAGCTACAAATTAATCGCTGATGTTTTGCCAAATTGGATAGGAACAACAACGTTGTGAACGTCCGTATTTGAGTATGGTACTGAGTGATGAAGGAACGACTGTCGTGTCAAGTAATCTTAAAATCGACACATACAACCATGAGTCTTAAGACTATTTACCATCGATTAATCAATTACCAATACTTCTGTTTAGAAACAACTGAAGAAAGCGCCACCTACTTCGACGATCAGCAGGCCCCCTCCCGACGAGTTCTCAGAAGAGCACATCCAAGACAGTGAGCTCTTGTCACTGGCAGGTATGATGTAACCTATCGTCATCTTGGAAGCTAGTTGTCAACTTCGTTTTGAATGTGGGTTAATTAATTCCCTAATGTTCGTATTTGTAACATCGATATGGATATCATTAGCTTTTTACATTCACGTTAGCGATTACGGTAGGTTTGTATGAGTATGCTGCTGCACTTCCTTAACTGAGCACGGGCTGTTTTGTGACCAAGATATGATAACCTCTTGTGATAAAAAACTAATACAACAAATCCTAATATTGCTCAATTCTTGAGTGTTAAACTCTGCATGTGATGCCGTTATTTTTTCTCCTTAGAAAACATACTGGAACAGTCAGAAGCACCTGTCGCTACATGTATTACCAGTGTGCCAGCTCCTGAAGACACAGACAAAGTGCCAACTACTCCCATCCCCGAAGTGACCAGCTCTGTTACATTGGAAGGTTGGCAGAAGCAGTGGGAGGATGCGGCTTCCCCAGCACGAAACAACGTCAGGTGGATGAAGGAGAGTGAAGAATACGGCTTGTTCGGTCCGCCTAAAGCATACAAAAACGCTAAAGGGGAAACATTGTTTCGCAGAACCTTCAAAGACAAGATGTGGTTTCACCCCCCTCCCATCCCGACATCCATCAAGTCGTCCATTCCTAACATGCTGGGCTTCTTCACGACACCAGTCTTCCTGTGGAGACCTGTAGGACTATTGGAAGCCAGGGTGAAATGTCCCAATCGTACCTGTCCTGCGCCTCCAGACACTTATCTTGTAAAGCGGGGATACGGATCATTTCCGAGGCTAGTTTGCGGGACACACTCCAACTACATCTTGTTGTCAGAGCGACTGTTCTGCAGCTTTTGCTATGACCTTCGTGGCCAGCATGAGGAGTCAAGTGATGAGGAGGGAGAAGCCTCGTCAGGTACAAAGCAGCAGCAGTACAGCTGGCACTCGCACAGTTCTGCAATCCTGATGACCCTCGCCCCTGCCATTCGGAACCTCTTACCAGCCATTGTATGCAGCAAGAGAGCTGTTGACAAGGATGTCGTGACCATGCTGAGTGACAGGATCAATGCAGTTTCAATGACGAAAGTACAAAGGTACAGTGTGACGAGTAATGATAACATAGACACCCGTGATAGAAATGACAGTATTTAAAGAATGTTGTAATTATTCTACACACACTTAACTTGTTCAGTAATTAATGTGCTAATTAATGTTTTACATGTTTCCATTTCGAACGGAAAAGCTTTAACCTTTGATAGCGTGATAGAATTGTTTGTTCCCTTGTACTCAGAACTATGAACATGTGTGGTATAACTTTGTCTCTAACTTACGAGCGAATCATATGTTCGTCCAGGTTGCTGAAGCGAGGCCACGACGAGTGGTACATTCAAAGAAGAGACCTCTACCAGACGCTTCTTTATACCGCACACAGGTCGAAAGAGGGGATCTTGCAATACATCAGGCCAGCAGGATTTTATACGCCTCCTCTGCCACAAGCTCCTCTGCCGGGTCCACGCTTCCTACGACGGGCTCACCTGTTGATGGAAATGGAGTTAATACCCGCCTACAGAGCATCTATCACCAGCGTCACTGGCGAAATTCTCTGCATTGACGGGACTAAGCGAGTACGTTTCTTTTCAGCAAAATGGATCACCACTTGTGGCACTTTTAGTAATTACTGATGCTGTTATCAGTTTTTTGTTCGTACACACCTTTTACTCAATTATATGACCACTTCATGTTAATTGCAGGTGCTCAAGAAAATTCGTGGTGACGGGCAAGGTACGATGCAGTACGTAACGACCGTGCTGAACGAGCTGGGCCAAATTTTGACGACCGTGGTAGTGGCCTCAGAGTCGGAAGACTGCTATGCCAGGATGGCCAAGGGTCTAGTTGCACGTTACAAGCGGGCCAATGCGACTAGTCCAAAAGTGCTCTACACTGACAACAACTGCTGCAGGTGGCTTCTAGAATGCATTTTAATCTATAATCCTTGTTATTTTTTAAGTTTACGTGGCATGTGCCTGATAATAAGCTGCATTTCTTAATTAATGTGAACTCGTACATTTACAGTGACAAAGGGTCTTCATTTCTGGCCAGACTGTTTTCGGAGTGGGTGGATGAAGGGATGGCTATTCGTCTTGACGTTAGGCACTGGCTTCACAGATGGGACGCTGTCATCATAAAACAAACTCATGCCAAGTACGGCTCATTTATGAGTGCTCTCGCTGGGGCTGTGCTCGCCTATAACAAAGACGACATGGTGGAGTTGATTAGGGCTGTTCGCAACGGCAACAAAGACCTCTCAGAACTCAGCGACTCTGAAGTCATGAGCCATTTGAAACCCTATCAGCTGAAGTCTTACGTTCGTCGTATCACACGTGGTGTAGAGGTTAGTGCTTAAGAATATGAAATCGAGTCAAGTAATTTATAATTTTAATGTCTTTTGCGAAACATGACCATTGAAGACCAGTTTTAACAATGCTAGAAATTGTTATAGGAAACGGCAGGGGAAATCGAGGCGATTCTGGAGGAGTTTAAGGGTCCTGCTGGGCTTGACATCGACGGCATCCATCTGTTTAAGTCGAGCGAGGCAGTGGATTACCACTGGATGACTGCTTCCAAACATCTTGGATGCATGCAGGTAACATTTTGCGCAAATGTTTCATGTGGAACTGCTCTTTCAAAGAATGATCTATGCACGTGTGGGCTATGTCTGCATTTACACACTTTAGCTCCATCCGCTTAATTGAATGAATTTGTTTTCTCTCGCTTCAGGATCCACATGGCATTCATCTGTACGTGACGACCAAAGTAGTCTCCGTCAATGGTACTCGGCTCAACAAGTACAGATGTCGCCGTGGCAGTAATTCCCTGGAGGGATTACACGCCCACCTCTACAATGCCATCCCCTCTAAGCTGTGTGGTGTTCAGCCGTTCCAGGTTAATGCGTCATTGGTTTTGCTATTACAATATAATTGTCAGTATGATTCAAACCTAAATGCGCAAGGTATCTTTGCATACAGTATCTACTGGTTTTTTATATAATAGGTCCACTGATGTACCTCTCCTACATTTCAGGTTTATCTCTTGTCTTTCGCCGTTCAGTGGAACAGCAGGATGGCAGAGCAGGCTGTAGCTGGAGGTCGGGGCAGTGGTACGTCGTGCGTAGATCCACGTCAGGTTCAGCGGGTAAACCAGCAGGCTGAGGTTCTTTTTGGGAGGGAGCATGTCCTCGAGCCCAACTTCTACGCACCCATGCCCATTCCGCAGAAGTACGATGATCCGTCAGAGGAGGAGCTGCTCGGCATCGAGTATGCGTACTGTCAAGCCAGTGACTTCAGTGCCACTCACTTCTACATAGAAAAGGGTTAGTCGTGTTGCATCATTCCTTGACTGTGCAACATTCGTCAATTTTAACTGCTTGAGTACGTTGTGTTTATTTATTGGCTACTGAATTGGAAATAACATTAAGTTGATACAGTGGTAGTCGACTGCATTGTTAAAGACAGAACTTGTAGCAATACTCAGTCGTATATACAAAATACTTTCATAATATTACGAGCAATATTTTACAGCCGAAGAAGAGCAGTCGCGTGAGGAAGAGGAGGACGAGGAGGGTGACGAAGCGGACAGCTCAGAAGATGAGGGCATCGAGACTGAGGACGGCGATGAAAAAGACCCAATCGATGCCATGAACCAGTCGCACGCTTCACTTTCCTCTGCCGAAATGGTGACTGAGGTGTCGAGCCCGGCACTTGAGGATGTCATGATGACGCATCGCCACTTGCATCTGCCCGGCCTTGAGGAAGTCGAGTCTTTGGCCACGCTCCTGGTGTCCTTAGCGTCTGATGACGGCAAGCTGTTAGTACCCGCGGATGTGAGGTCGAAGATCTGTGACGCAGCTAGTCACTTACATGATCATGACCGGTCAGGCAGGAACTTCGTAAAAAGATACGAGTCCAAGTGGGGATACACACTGTTCGGACGGTGTCATGGTCCAGAGTCTGCAGAGACCAGTGCGGCACAAAAAACGAAGTTTGGGTGGATGCGGTACGCTCAGGCCGCCACAATAACCGAAGAGTCACGACTGCTGTTTGTGGTGATCAAGCTACTGAAACACAGTCCTGCGTGCCAGATGTCGTCCCCAAGGAAAGTGGCCAATGTGATTGTACACAAGTACGGCAGAATATGCGATCGCATCCGTGACGATCCAGCGATCAGTCGTCTCAGACTTCCGCTGCCGAAAATAAACGCCAAGTGCGTCACTACATTTATATGTAAGGAAGAGAAGCGGGCAAACTTCGAGGCTACAGTCCGCCCAAAGGTTACTCCTCACACCAGAGTTGTGTCCGATCAGGTGATGCCTCCAGCACCTAGTCTGCCGGATTCAATGCCACCACCGAATCGCCCTCAGATACAGTATCCAGTCCTGGAATACAAGACTGGCAAGCGACACTTGCAGAAGGACAGGCTGGAGTTGGACGAGCCAAAGGCCAAAGGCAAGGCTCCCGAACCCCAAATTCTTGTTGTAGTGCCGTCACAGCCGCAATCCTCCTCTGTTCGAGTTGTTCAAGGTCCAAGCGGCCCGTCGTTTGCCTTACTGCCACCTCCCCCAACTATTATGTCACGGCCGGTACTACCAAATAAGTCAAACAAGCCATGTGCAGCTTGCAATTTGCCCAGATGTGGTGGTAAGAGGAAACGCTACACTCCGTCGAAAGACAAGGTTGCAGGAAGCCAACAGAAGATATTCACCTTTTGTCCCGTAACTGGTCGATCACTAACCTCAGGATTCCCTGGAGTTTTCGAGTCATATGAAGAATTCAAGGCCCGGGTCGACGAGGAACTTAAGAAAAGGAGCGATTCCCTTTCGTGATCTTAGAGTAGTCTACTGTATATTGTATTGTGGAAAGATGTCATACTCGTAGTTGTTTTTTATAACATATGCATGTTTGTTTTTTAGATTGATTGGCTGCTAAAGGAAATTTTCTGTGGTAAGTTCAGGTGTTGTGTGAATCTCTCCCTGTTTGCTCCATGTCAAACTTCTAGGCACTATGCTTAAAACTCCTAACTGCCACGGGCTTTTCACACTCTGCTGAATAACCAAGTAACCTTTGTTAATACTTGTGTGGTTGATCAAGCTATTGCTTTGAGATAACATCTTGTTAAACTTTCGTGTGCACTGATTCTTTTGGTGGTGGATTTTCTGCTCTGCTAATTTGTGTCTGTGTTGTAACCGTGTTGAATCTGTTGTGACAGTGTATATTTGTTTCGTCACATTTCTTATAACCAATAAGTCTCGCTAAAAACTGCTACATTTCACTGAATGTTTGTATTTCTAACGCTTATTTGTAACGTTGCTTTATCCCTTATAAGTTTGCTACTGCTTTTTCTGTTTGTAATGTACATAATGTCTGCCTGCACTGTGTTGTTTGTAAATAAAAGCTGAGGTAACACAGCTATATTGAACGATTATGTTCACTCTTTAGAAAGGCACAACGTGATGTTATGGATCGAATCCTGGCGGCTGGCCGTGCCTGTTACTTCAGCTTGAATTCTTTTTTAAATAATTGCTTTTCCTCTTCAATCATGAGAAACAAATATATCTCATACCTTGTTCATGTGTATTTATCTTAAATAAATTAATGGAAAGGCTGTAAAAATCAACCAACTTTAATAATTTAGTGCATTACACAATATATTTGTAATAATATGGTAAAGAAAGATTGTCAACATCAAGCACCTTGGCTTGGGCCTGCTTTGGTCATCTAGAAGCAGCGCCATCTTCTGGCGCGTGCTTTCAAGCATGACCCATATGTACTTCCAGGGGCACCTGCCCGTTCCCAGGCGGTCACCCATCCAAGTACTAACCGGGCCCGACGTTGCTTAACTTCGGTGATCGGACGAGAACCGAAACTTGGCTCATAAGTTTCGTGAAACCATATTTGTGCACATCTGGGTATGAGTCACACCACCAGCAAAAATTTTTGGTGGACCATCTGATTACACACACCTTTTTGCGGCATACGAAACAGTGTGGTGTGTATACAGGGGTTTAGACAACTACCAAACATTGAAGACTATAAGGAGCACCCACGGGGCGTAAAAAATTGAATATCAGATTATCGCAACAGCCTCAAGCTGTTTAAGAATGAAGACCTGTACTGTTACTCCGGAAATAAACATGTTCTGTCTCGTTACGAGAAAAACTGGCGAACGACGGTGCTCTCAGCTCCTAGTCTATTACTAAAAGCAACAACAAACAATTAAGTATCACTTTATTAAGGTGAATCACGTTGACAACAATTGAAAAACGTCAAATGTATCAGGAAACAAATCATCTGAAAACAGTTTCACGAAACTAAAACACTCTGTAGGCCTACACCGTGGTGAAAAGATACACAGGAGTAGTTCGTAGAGGGACCAGATGTACACTGAGAGTACTCAAAAACTCTGGCCTGGTCCGTCACGAGACCAAAAGTACACCTGTGCTTATTATCCCTATAAAAATAGCCGATCTGTCGCGGGACCAAACAGTACTGGCTGAGATAAATAGTTTTACAAAGCACACTTTGGTAAAAAACATCACAAGACTAGTTCGCCGAGGGACCAGAAGTACACTGAAACTCGATATCTACACAAATCAAGCTGGCCTGGTCCGTCGTGAGACCTAAAGCGTACTTAGCGAAAAAATTTGAATTGAAACTTCTCTCTAGACACATTTTAATCCCCAGTGGTTGCTCATACGTGTAGTTTACACATCTGTTGGTCAACTGCTGCGAGAGGTTGTCAAGGAAGGGTTTTCGCACCGTTCTGTAGTACTCACTGGAAGAAACAAGTATTGGGTACAGATTTAACTACGCACCACGTGAAATAAGATTTTGCATATGAAGCAGATAGACTCAAGTGGAAATACAAAGCAGAATCAGTTTCTGTGCTCTCGTAGACCCTCTGCTGTACTGGGTAAATTTGGCATGTCTAAAAATAATTTCTATTTCGTTTTCATTGTACACAAGCATAAAAAACCGACATTATTACAAACTGTGAATAATTTTAACTTATTACCTGGTGTTTCTCCAGCAACGTTGGTCCTATCTTCCTGCTGTCTAGACCGCCGAGGAATCTGTATATCGGATCCAATGGTTTGCTTGTCTTAGAACCATTCTAACCAGACATCTTCGACGTTTGTTCCCAAGGCTTGCACTTCGTCAACTGTTGTGTCAATGAGCTTGTCCACCTCTACAATGCAGCATCTCGTTTCGCAGCTCAGTTGGCACTAAGCCCCCTGAGGTTACCAAGTCCATTCAAAAGACTTACATGCGCAACTAAATTTGTTCCGTTCATCATGGACTACTTCAAACCTTGACGATGTATCACAGGACCCATTTGCATCTCTTGCAATTTTCGAAATAAACGTCCCAATGTGTGAACGCTTGAAACCCGAATTACTAACATCAAATATATGCCCATGGGCATGGGCGTTTCGTCGGGTGGGCCTTTCTGCGGAAATTCCCACTATAGAAAACCTCAGTGGTGCTTATTGCAGGTAGAAAGACGGTAGGTGTTGAGGTCGGCACTAGGGCTCCTTAGAAGGCCCATTGAACATCGCACGAGTCCCGCAAGACTTTGTTGTGAAAATACAGCCTCCCCGCAATTTCTGGTACTGTATACTGTTCGCGAATGCGGTCACTTTGTTAATGTGAGTGCCCCCTTGGTCATTCCTTGTATAGACATAACTTGTTAGAGTGCCATGATCTTCAAACAGACTCGCGACCAGACCACGGCGCCCGCCACA
>NMRA01000211.1:126418-161171 GCA_002633005.1 Phoronis australis
CAAACACACTAAAACTGCACACATTTAAATCTTGTTTCAGCTGTATAATGTTAATTACCGGGGTTAATTAATTAAATAAACTCAACATTTCTGGCCTACGCTCTTGCTGTTTTATTTTTTGCGGCAGCCAACAAAGGGGGGGGGGGCTAAATCTGCCTATGTTGCGTCACCGAAACTGCTTGCTGAGAGTAGCCCATAGCCGTAGTTTTGGACATTCGTGGGTACCCAGGAAAGAATATGTATCTGCGGGATAGTAGAACACCAGTGTGCGACTCGATGTTCGTAGCCGCTTAGAAGTAACTGCATGAGGATTCTCGCGGTGACGGAAGACAGAAGTCGAGTATGTAATAAGTTTGTGCCTTAATCAAATGAGAATGGTTTTTGATCTTTCAAACCTAACATTTCGTTATCCCGACTACTCGAGATTCCATGGTTAGTCGAATAGGAAAGCCTAATCTGACACCAAATACATAAACATACGTTAAGTTATCTGAATCAAATTTTGTTAACTTTTCACGATGGATTCATTTCTCACTGGTCTGAACTCCTCTCGTGAAATTCTTTGTCTGCCAGCAATTACCGCACAGTGCTTATCGGTGCGTACCAATCCACAACCGGGTATACTTGCATTAGTCGCCTGTGTTACTCTAAAATGTAACGAGTTTTTTACAGGAGTCTAAACTGAGGCTTACGACCACTTATCTTGAGTTTTGGGGTGTTGAAACTCCGTTAGATTCTGTGTATAAAACGTCGTTAGCGGATTATGTTTTAGCGAAACGGACCACCTCCACCTTTTGGTTAAAGTGTAGTTTCGCAACTAGCGACGACGCTAGATGGCGACTGATTTGCGGGGAACCCGGTAGCAATAGTAGAATGGGTGCGTGGCTACTGAAAGCCAATTCGGTTGTGGAGAGGCCCAACCAAGAGTAGCCTAAGCTCCAGGCTCTCTAGTTTTCAGATTCACCTCTAGGGGTATTAACGTACGGACCGCCCACTTTTTTAGTACCCCAGAATTCATTTATGGTAGTTTCTTCTAAAAAAGTGTTCTCTTCCGTTGGAACTCGTGAGAAAAAGCTACACGCGTTTATACAAACTAACCCAGGGAAACATCTCTCTCCTGCCACCGTGGATCATGTAGGTCTACCGTGCCAACGGGTCGCTTTTCACCCCACTCTGTAAAAGGAGAGGTACTGTATTCTGATTTTCAAGGTGCGCGTTTAACGGACCGTCAAAAATAATGCAGCACGTGACCCCTATTTAGTGCAGCTGCACCTCCAAAAGAGGTGTCACTTTGTGATACGTCTGCTCTTACCGCCATGACGTCATCCTGTCCCGGACAGCAACAAGAGACACCTATCAGGAACATGGACAAGTAAAGCTGTATGCCACCCAGAAGACTGGACACAATTAGTCCTGATGCCAAGAACTTCTTCCTTGGATCGTCTTTGTTGTCCAAATACTGGAATAGGTGTGTTATCAGTCGACTTCAAGAGGCACAAAACGCGGTTTAGCGTACTCTAAAGCATTTCACGTACCCGAACAAAACTGCATTACAAGTTGCGTTTCTGGTACGAATTTACACGGCAACTTCTTTGTCAGTTGCTCTTGATGATTCAGCACCGACTAGAGGATTCCTCCAACTTGTTCATAACTTTCGAGGATTGGCGACTTAACAGTATTAATTAATTTGTTTAAAAATCACACTGTATGTCGTGATCCTATTGTAGTTAATGCCAGCTGATAGACAAAACAGAATTTAGCATCCTCCTAAAAATAAAAAAATGGGAACAAATTCTGTACGAGTCTTTAGATGTAGGAGTTTTAGTTATCTATCGCACGATTCTCCTATACCTCCAAATAGTAAATTTGTATCATTTTTTTCAATACTTACGTCTGTGACTACATACCAGCCATACCAGCCACTAAATGTAGTTTGCATGCTACACGATATCAAAGCAAAGGTACCAAAAGAAAGAACTGCACATACCTGCAATTAATGAATAGCATGTCACTCACTACAGTTAATAACGTTTGATGGATAAACACTCTTAATAATTAGCGGCAATCTGATCTCGCTTCAGGAGTCAGTTGATGTAATAGATGACCCAGGCCATGAGTAAAGTACAAAACGTCAATGCTACAGGGTTCATAGTCAAACCCAATGACCAGAAAATATACCGGTACAATCGTCCGGTACTTCGTATCTCATGAGACACCTTCGGAGAAGATCCATAAAGGGTTAACTCGACGAACTCGAACAGAAAAGGACTTGATCACACACTGACGCCTACATCCGACCTGTAACCACTCAACTAGTGCAAAATGCGGGAAAAACAGTGTTCTACTGATTGATTACAAGGGAGACCAACCTGCCGCTAATATAGAGTTCTTCTGTTAAGGCTATTAGAAACGAATGGAACGTCGTTGTTGTCAACAAAACTTGTCTGGTGAAAAATTTAATGTCTCAATACTCTGGTTTACAGTTTTGTGCGATTTTTATGCTTTCAATTAGTGTACATGTTTCCACTTAATTATTGTTATTTTCATCTCTCCGGAGTATCATATGTCACTAAACATTTTGAGGTTTTGCTGAAGTTCTTCAATTCNCAGACAACAGTACCCAAGCAGGTGACATCAGGTCCGAGACCCGCATGATGTTGACCTCCAGTTCATTGTTCTTGTAATGTTATTTTGAATGAGATTTACTAATTTAGGTATGTGCTTTTTGAGTAACTATGTATATGAAAATATCCTAAATTGATTTAACTGATTGGAGATAATCATATCGCGTTTGGTGGTGGGCCGACCCAAAAAACCTCGCCTCATTTTCGAATAGGTGGAAATTCCTGAGATTTCCACAAACCTTTGAGTAAAATGCGATTTCACGCCTATACACATTTCCTGATGCCGTTAAGTTCCATTGCCAGACGTAATTTTCATGTTTATTGCCCCTACAGCCCTAATGGGTAATAGACTATTGAAATCACTGATAAAAGCGTGTCAAGTTTATAGTCCCTGTAACCCCTAAGATTCTATCACGAATATTTCGCGTTATGACTTTTGGTGGACTTCAGCACATCTGAAGACAGGAGCATGGATTTCCTGTTTAAATCAATACAGTAGCTATTCTCATAAATACAATGTAAGTTGTTTAATAAGGCATAAGAGACTAATTTTTCCAACAGCCCTATTCCGATAAATAATATCTACAAAAATTACACTTTGATTTCGCAGTAGATTCTTCCCAAGGCCAAGTTGTTTGAGTAATGCCCTACTCCAGAGTCACCACTAGTAATTGCCTGACAACCGATTGTTCTAAAACTTTATTGAAAGCAGTTGAGATAACGTACATTTTCTGAATAACAAGCCATAGGCACAATTAATAGAAATGTTTCGAAGACGGCTGGTTACCTGAGCTGAAACGATACATCAGCTCTCGTTAAATTACTATGACGTATTCATACTGCCTGCTTCAGGCCACTGCAGGCCTCAGTGGCTACAGTTGATAGGGCTGATTACTTTCTTCAAGCTTCGCACTTGACTCGAAAATGACATGCACATCTCTGGCAAAGCTTCAGGAAGAACCCTTTCTTATTGTGGGAAATGACGGTGCAGTTTTCGACCAACATCTTTCTCCGGCTGGAAAAGTGATAACCAAACAAGAAGTCCAAAATTTGATTTCTGAAATGTGATTTTACTGATCTTGATGTTCGTCCTTGCTCATAGCGAAGGCAACTTGCCACTGTACATTGATGTCCTTGAATTTCTTGTGCTCTATTTCCTTGCTCTTGACCTTCAAAATTATGCAAGATGGGTCCCTTTCCACATCCAAGACATGACAGCTATGTCAGCTAACGTATGACAACATCTGAAGAAACACTGGATGTTTTCAAAGACACAGTAAAGATTCTGTGCTATTGCAATTGACCAAGCGGATCAACAAAATAATGCCTTAGTCAAAGACAGTGATGGGGCTATTGGATTAACTGAAAATCCAAACGCTTTGACAGAGTAGTGTTTGGGAACGAGCTAGCCTGGTTGGTGACTGAGTTTGATTGTCAATAGTGTTTTGAAGACAATAGTGAGGAGACAAGCCACCACAAAGACAGGACATCCTTCCAGAACAACTTTAAAAACCATGTGAACAGTTTGTGTGGTATAAGATGTAATTTCAGCCAAGAGAAACCCTTTCTTTGTCCATGGTGATAAACTTATGACGATAGATACGCTACAAGTCTTCAGATTATCGAAGTGACTGGAAAACAGCAATATGACAACTATAAGCAAACAGTCCTAATTGTAAAGTCACAACCAATAAAGGCTCCTATCAAGAAAAAACAAGTATGCCGTTTTCAAAAAAGCTAGCGGGAAGGCAAAAAGAGCAACTCAGCAACGCATGGATGACATCAAGAAAGACTGCAGCTTAGTCAGCTTTTTGTAGCTAGTCAATTTCTAGAAGCTAACCTGCATGATTTTCTTATGCATGAGAATCATTCTTGGCCACCATCCCTGAACCAAAACGGCAGTCTTCGTTTACCTTCACAGAAGTCACAGTTACTTAACATGTTGGAATTTCCTCATCTAGACGTTCCTGAATCCGTCGATGTCAAAGTCTTTGATCGACCAGCTATTGTGCACAGCTTTTCTCCACACGAATCAGTGACATTGGAACAGTTCGGTGGGCACATTCTAAACTTCACAACTGTAGAGTTGACATTGTGTTTGCAGATGCTTACACCGAAGGCAGCTTGAAGGCCACCGCAAAAGCTGATAGAGGTTCGGGTGACCTTGCCTAAGTTTCACCCCAAATGCGACTGTCTGAACTTCCAGAATTTCTTGCAAAACTCGAAGAATAAAGAGGAATTGTTTGTCAATCGCCTGTTTTCCAGAACAAGATATATATATATATATTACCTACGGCCAGTCTGTTCTTTCGTCTGGTTCTGACATACCGCCGTGCGATCATGAGGAGTCGGACTCCCCTATGGGCTTGTACATTGCAGACGTTTCATCAAAGGTAATCAGAGAATACTGGTTACTACAGTGGATACTGATTTTGTGGTCGTTCTTATTGGTGTTTTGATTAGTTTAAGGCTTTGCAGCCAGCATTTCTATTACGGGTAGTGGTTAAAGCTGGAAAGAACGCGCGGGAGCTCTTTGCCAGTAGCGTGTTTGACCAGCTTGGGTACGATTTGTGTGTAGCTCTACCAGTTTCATGCCTTAACAGGGTCGGATACAACATCCCAGTTCTATGGAGAAGGAAAGAAAACAGCATGGAAGACATGGAAAGCTAACCCTGATGCCATTCTCATGCCGGCAATTTTAATTCCTTTCAGCAACTCACCATCGACAGTCAGGAGTTCAAAACAAATGACATTTACATGTCTCGTTTATCATCGAAAAGCCAAAACCAGCCAGGTCAATACTTTACAAAAGGAGCTTTCCCCCAAAAGCTCAGATCATGCCAAATTTATCGCTTACCCAATCTCCACTGATAAAGAATGTTAACAAATGCTTGTATCAAGCAGGCAGAGGGGTCCAGAGGGGTTTGGATGGTAGAGAGACACAGACCAACAATGGACACCAGGCTGGACAGACATGCCTGAAGTCTCCAAAGCTGGTAAGCTGTTTCATTAAGTGTGGTTACAAGAGTTTACAACTATGCGGCAAGTGATGTGGATGTGATTCCTTAGCATGCACAACGCTTAGCAAATGCCAGGGAACATGTCAGCGACATCGNATAAATCGAGTTCATTTTTGGTAAGAGAACCTATTTGTTTTTGTATTATTAGTCTTGCACCAGATCAAAATAGATGCTTTTGTAAAAATTGTAGTTGGTTCCTTAAATTTTGGCCGCCATATTGGATTTATGCAAATGAGGGGTTTTCATATTATAAGGAAAATATATTGCAATGTCATTTTGATAGAATTCTAGTTAAGAAAGTACCATTACCTAGCCTTAAAATGTGTGATCACCTCTTTAAGCAACCAAAGAAGTGTTACTTGGCGGCCATTTTGTTTTTCAATGTTTGACCTTGACCTTGACCTCAAAATTTGGGCAACCGACCCCCATGAGATTCAGCATGTCAAAAAATACCAGTGTGCCAAATTTGGTGCTTTAATCCGAGGTGTAAACGTTTTCGGGTTAAGGGCCTGGACTATTGATGATTCAGCACCGACTAGAGGATTCCTCAAACTTGTTCATAACTTTCGAGGATTGGCGACTTAACAGTATTAATTAATTTGTTTAAAAATCACACTGTATGTCGTGNGCGGACTGTATAATCAATTCCAGTGACTCACCCATCACAGATTAGTTAATTAATTTTGCCTGGCATTGCTTGTCGTCGCGGAACGTTCGATATGACTTTTGCGTTTGTTATACATGTAGTGAATCGCCAGAGGCGTTTAATTTTCCGGCAGTACCGTCAATGAAAGCAAGTTCACATGGATTATTGGGCACCCACTGTACTTTTTGCTACACGCAGGTATATAACTGGTTGACTTGTGACAAACGTTTGTTTTGTGAGAAAACATCAGTCAAGCCAAATCGAATATCGGCCTTTGTCACTAAGTGTAAGCTTGCCACTTTGCCAGATGAAAGGAAGCTCAGTTGTAGGGTCATTTTGGAAATGGTTGCGATAAAATCTCACCAAATCAGGCCACAATATGGCAGATATGTGATGTTTTATTTTTGCATTATTTTCATAGAAGATAAGGAACACAACATCTGGTTAAACCTCATCAATAAGGGACAAAAATGATTGCTGAAATTGCGTTTTTTTGTTATTTCTGAGGGTTTCTACCATTGCTTGGAATGTCCACAGTTATTCAGGATATTTTCTGATGGTACGTAGCTGTGATACAGAACTTGATCTTAGCAAAGCTTCACATGTTTTAGATATAAAATGTGAAAATAACGTTTCGCCTTTCATCTTGGCAATGCTTCATATGTTTTAGATATAAAATGTGAAAATAACGACCTCTCCGCCGTAATGTGTCCTAAACTGTTGAGATTTTACTGTGATTGGTTCTTCATGATAGCATGTTTTGAGAAATTTTGGCGATTTGCATCTGTTTTATAAATTCTAGAAGACTGAAAAACGAAAGAAGTTTGGCATTTATTTTTTCGAGATTTTCCATAGGTGTGTCATGATTTGTACACGCTTTCAGCAATATTACATACATGCAGTGGGCAGTATTACATACATGCAGTGGGCAGTGTTACATGCATGCAGTGGGCAGTATTACATACATGCAGTGGGCAGTATTACATACATGTAGTGGGCAGTATTACATGCATGCAGTGGGCAGTATTCAGGGCTTGGAATTTTCCGCGGAAACGCTGATTTCCGCTTTTTTCAAATGTTCTGTCCGCGCTTTTTATTATACTTCCGCGTAAAAAATCGGATTTGATATAAAATTTATATGGCAAATTCCTTTCTTACCGCGGCGTTGCAGACGACGTTCACCTCGAAAAGCGGAAGTTGCTCTTTATGTTTTGGAGGAACCTAAATTGTCAACATTGCCGTGGCATCTGGGACAGCGTGGTGGGATTTTCAATGGCGTCTCGTGTTATTGTTAAGCGCGGCGACAAACACTACCGCTCTGCAGCCAAAAATGTGTGGGTTGGGAGTGGACGGGNGGGCAGTATTACATGCATGCAGTGGGCAGTATTACATGCATGCAGTGGGCAGTATTACATGCATGCAGTGGGCAGTGTTACATGCATGCAGTGGGCAGTATTATGACGCTGTTTCTCATGGAGTACACTTGTTAATAACTTGATATCCTACCAGTATCAACACTGCTAAAGGTTTTGCTTGCTTTTATTCCACTATTCCTTCCAGCTGTGTTTAGCTTGCTAAATGTGTTAGCAAATGTTCATCTCTAATTTTTATTGGTGTTGGTACAGCCCACAGTCGCTCTGCTTTTTGAATTGTGAAAACGGTTTGCTTACTGAAATGTTAGGCACAGATATCCTTTAAAGTTGCCAAGTTTCAACTTTTTGATCAACTTCTGAAAGCATCATTGCAATTGTCTTGTATTCACTCAAGACTTGTTTTCCATTTTGCTGATCTACTGTGCTGTAAACGATAGCAGCGTTTCTGTGTAAAAATGGGTGGAATTAATCTTGTGTGTTTTTTAAGGACATAAATTTATTGGCATTTTGGCTTCCTCCCTATTTGGCTGGATCAATACCAGGAAAAGTTATTCATGACCTACAAGTTTTGTTGGTTCAATGAAAATTGCGATCATTATATCAGTATTTCTGGGATTTCAAAATAAGTTGAGAATGCCACTAGAATGCACGGCACGGCACGCTGATGGGCCTTGCCTGTAACCATGTGAATCATGTCTTGATACATGTCCGACAGCTCTGCTCAGGCTTGACTTGGCTGGTCATGACTATCCCTTGACATTTACATGTAAATCAATAATGCTTGTCAGCAAATTGTGTGGTTTTTCTAATGGGGTCACACTTGANGTCATGGAGTACACTTGTTAATAACTTGATATCCTACCAGTATCAACACTTGTTAATAACTTGATATCCTACCAGTATCAACACTTGTTAATAACTTGATATCCTACCAGTATCAACACTGCTAAAAGTTTTGCTTGCTTTTATTCCACTATTCCTTCCAGCTGTGTTTAAATTGCTAAATGTGTTAGCAAATGTTCATCTCTAATTTTTATTGGCGTTGTACAGCCCACAGTCGCTCTGCTTTTTGAATTGTGAAAACGGTTTGCTTACTGAAATGTTAGGCACAGATATCCTTTAAAGTTGCTAAGTTTCAACTTTTTGATCAACTTCTGAAAGCATCATTGCACTTGTCTTGTATTCACTCAAGACTTGTTTTCCATTTTGCTGATCTACTGTGCTGTAAACGATAGCAGCGTTTCTGTGTAAAAATGGGTGGAATTAATCTTGTGTATTTTTAAGGACATAAATTTATTGGCATTTCGGCTTCCTCCCTATTTGGCTGGATCAATACCAGGAAAAGTTATTCATGACCTACAAGTTTTGTTGGTTCAATGAAAATTGCGATCATTATATCAGTATTTTTGGGATTTCAAAATAAGTTGAGAATGCCACTAGAATGCACGGCACGCTGATGGGCCTTGCCTGTAACCATGTGAATCATGTCTTGATACATGTCCGACAGCTCTGCTCAGGCTTGACTTGGCTGGTCATGATTATCCCTTGACATTTACATGTAAATCAATAATGCTTGTCAGCAAATTGTGTGGTTTTTCTAATGGGGTCACACTTGAAATCACATGGCATGGTGTGTCCAGTCCATTAGGTAAACATTAAGCTGATTTTGGGTCCAGAAGTTGGAGACAAGAGTCACTGGATTGAAATAAGCTAGAAAACTATCACTTCTGGTTTATAGGTATGATGAAACTGAATCTGCCAAACTAATTTCATAGTTCTGTCAATGTGGTCGCTAAAATCGTTAGAGCCACATGGAGAACTCGAGCATAAGTTGCGTTGACAAACTTTATTCGTTTCTTTCTTATAGTTACTCGGTTCAACTGTAACATACAAAAAAAAACGTTCTATGAGACAATTGAACAATACGTTGGTCGTTTACAAAGTTACAATACTAATATTAAACATTGCATATATTCTTATTCGGACAACATCAAACTACTTGAGGCAACGCTAATTAAAGTTACAGAGTACGCGTTACAATTACGTTGAAGTACTGACTATGTACTGTAACAAAACTAAGTACAAAATACTTACACCAATTTGCGGCATAGATCACGATTAAACTCAAAACTCAAGATACATGTAAGGACGTTGAAGCACGAATGAGCTAAGCTGGCGCGCGTTACAGCTATAAACTATGGTGTGCCGAGCAGTTTTACATATTCAAAATTCTAGTGAAGAATTAGTCACATGGAAAATATACGCGGTAGAAGCTGGAGAGCAAACATATAAACCACCAACAGATGGCGAATATAGTCAGACTACAAACAAGAGTGCGTCGGCACTTATAGTCAATTCACGCATCAATTTGGAGAGTTTATAGAGCATTTCTCGCATTTTGCCAGTAAACGTTTTGTGCAGGAGTGGGTATCTGACCCCGAGTTTTGAAAAGGATATGCGAAATTAGATATTGAGGCAAAAAAGCATAAAATAACGAAATTGGTTCTGGGCTGTTCGAAAAAGGAAAAAGTCACCTAATACCAGCTGAAATGAGTCGAGGTCCTTTTTACACACAGCCTCACATGAGGAATGGGTTGGAATCTTTCTTTTTTACCCAACATAACCCGAGGTGAAGCGCAACTTTCCAAATGAGTTGAACACAGACCAGAAACAACTACGCTGTTTTTGGGTTTAGTGTAGTTTCTTAGTTTTTCTAATTCACGTAAGAAGAAATTGAGACGTACACCATTGAACTTTTCCTGGCCTTACTTACATCCCCTCTCGGCCTGTAAATTGGAAATTGATTTGTAGTGCAACGAAGTTAACACTGACAGACTGCCTCTGATTAAAAGAATGAGTTCCAGAGATCTGATGGTTATAACAACCTTTTGCTTCAATTAATTTAGGTGCTCTGTGTCTGTACCAGTCCACATTGCACTTGGGGCGCTTTCTTTGGTCTGCTGTTCATTTGTCGAAGGCAAACACCGGTGCAGGTCCATAATTTATTTTTGAAAAACTGTTAAGAAATTACCTTTTGCCTAATAGTCTTGAGACCTATAGGTCTTGGGCTCAGTGGATGGGCAATCTGAGCCAGATTTAAGTCAAATTTTATTTTCTCGTTTCTTCATAAAATATAAGTAGCACCTAACTTATGCTTTAACCAAGCTCTCTATTAAAAATTACCCTCAGATATTCAAAAATTGTTTGCATTCGCAACAATGTATGAGACCTTAAATTGAAAAGTGGCAATTTTGTAATTATTTTTATTGAAAATCCTTTGCTGTTCATCTTTTATGGGAATTTTAGCACTTGAAGAGAAGTGTTACATCATCTCCTAGGAAACGGATGATGACATCACTACATCAGATGTAGTGTGACTCTTGTACCACATAGCATGTTCTCTTTGGTGAACTGATGTTGAATTTCATAAACCATGCTGTGCTATATTAGATTCTTTTAATTTACCCTATATCCAATGCCTCTTTCCCACCAACACTACAAGTCCCAGGAGTTTTGAGGTGTTTCGGTCAGTGGGAAAGAAACACCCTCACTTGAACAACCATCAAAACTTCTCAAAATGGGTGTATGAAACTGCGGACTTTGCACAAATGCTCAGCAATGGAAAAGATTAAATCCAAGCTTGCAGTAATAATCGATAAGCGTCGCAACAAGTTATACAATCACGTGAGAATCAACTGCGCCATCTGGTGTTTAATCCAAAGGACTGGCAGTAACTCTGACGTTGCTGCTAACGTAATTGTAATTGGAGTTGTGATGGAGTTTTGATTGACATCGAGTCTCTCTAACACAAAAGTGACAAAATGCATTCTGTTTACATCATACAATGAAAATGAGCGGGGTGAGGTCTGCAAACAACTTAGTTTTAAGAATAAATGATGTATTAATTAGTTCTTGAGATGTAGTGTGATATCAGTTGTTCCCTGACAGAGCTGCTAATCTGTAAATGAGCCAATGAGGTGATAAAATTTAGGTTAGAGTCCATTAGCAGTTTAAACAAATAATGCGCCACTGGTAGCCAGTGGTAAACCAGTGGTAGCCAGTGGTAGGGTTTGTTTGCTCGTGAGCTCATTTAGCTCATTGGTTTGCTGTAACTCCTGTACCTGTTATTTCTATCATGATAAGTACATCTGTTTTTCATTTCAGCGTTGTCATACCTTAGCACTGAATTTTTGAAGGACTGTCATCATACAAAGTCTTCTTATTGTGTAAATTCCATAGCACACTACACAGAAAATTCTGCATTTTGGGCCAGTAAACTTTTCGACCTCAGAATTCAAGATTCTTAAGATTGGGACATGGGCTACTTTGGCTCTTATTATGCTTTTCAAATATTGGGTGCAGCATTTTGTATCAATAGAGTCTCTTTATGTAAGGCTTTAATTGACAAAATGGTTTCTGGCCTTAATTTTCATCAACAAGTTTGACAGTTAATTTGCCTGTCCACCATATTACCTGCTGCACAAGTGAAGAATTCCCATAGCTCAGTGGTTTAGGAGACATGGGTGCAAATCCTGGCTGACACTGCCAAACACCTGAGCATTGTACAAAAGTGTCTCCTCTGAGCCGAGGGAGTGACTGAGAACCAGGATATAATGCGATGGCGGTTTCCGTAAATGTTGGTATTATAGTGGATGGAGGTAGATGGATGTTATTGTCTACTGTAAAGCACACATAGAATGAGAAATAAACTCTCTCTTGTATTCTAAACTTTATTATTCTAAAAATGTGTTTTATTTAGACAGACGAGGCCACATGGTAAAAATTCTCCAGTTCAGGACGGTAAAAATTTTTTTCTCAAGATCCAAGCTTGTACCAAATATTAGAAATAGGTAATATTGTCCTTCCCAAATTCAAGAATTTCGATCAGTGGCCAACGATTATTCACCCTGATGTTGCACACTGTGGGAACGCATGAAAGTGTTGTATCACTGGCTGTTTGTGATAACTTTAAGGAATGCCAAGTCTATCTTATTCATACAAAACACACTCTTCGATAATGGAGAAGTATCATGAAGGCGAAAATTGGACGTCTTCCTGTCTTTAAAATGAAGAAAATTCAATATCAGCTTTGATTTGGGTGTCCCTCATTTTAGAGACAGTCTCGAACGGGAAAATTTTTACCATAACCATGGCTCCTATCCTGTAGTTTGAATGAGTCTGACCTAAATTAGAGCAGACGTGACTCTTTATTCCATGGTTACCAGCATGAAGATAACCTCCGCATATTTTCACCCGAAGCACATTTGTGTCACTTTTCGGGAACTGAGACCTCATCTTTAAACTGGTACCGACTAAAGCGACCAGATTATGGTATGGTTGAGGATGGCAGTTTAATTTCTTGCATTCTTCAAGTTGAAGCACAAGGGTGTTATAGTCAACCACATGTGTGGCCTGTTCTGCCCTGGAGGAACATCATGATGATATGAAACAAGTCTTCCTGCATTGATCAGTCTAAAGTTTTCAATAAATTTCTACCTGTTGTGGTAGCAGAGGACTGCTAAGAAATTCTGTTGAATTTTCAACTTCATTAAATCACGATTTATCCACGGATGGTCCCAGAGGCAAGAAAGCATTGGACCTCCTTTTGGAAATCAGGCACATTTTCAAGTCTCTCTTTCGTGTCGGGAAGGCGAAGAATTTCAGATCACGCATCAACGGATATTTATCGTTTTTCAAACTTTCTCACTTTGGAATTGTAGCCCACAGCACAACTAGTTTATTGGCATTGGAAGGATGAATAGAGTAATGCAACCAAGAAAAACTAGTAGAGAATCGCACAATAAAAAATAACGTGACAAACTCCAGTGGCACAAGAACGAGGTAGCAAATGGGCTTGACGGATGTTTACTTCATTGTGGATTAATACAGCGTGATTTGAGTGTGGCTGTGCAATCTGGGACGGCCCTATTAGTGGTTACCTCTGTAATCATGGCTGACTATCAGTTTCACATGCAGTCATAGTGTTGCTATACTTTTCCTAAAAATTCTGGATTCACTAATGAGTAGGATTGTATCAGAACTTTCTTATGGGGGTAACACAAGTTGCTAGAATTCGTTGCTGTTTGCTTATGTGACAAATTGGTGGTATATTTTGATTTTTGAGTATTGGAGGAATGTTAAAATAATGATAAAAGTAGCCTCTGAATCAATTGTTGCACATGTCTCGTTCTGAGCAATGGCTGACATTACGCGACTGACACTGCACCACATACTTAGTATGCTGAATGTGAGTATTTGTGTCTTGTTTTAGGATGTAAGCACTTGACGAGTCGATTACAACAAACATGGCTGCGGCAGTAGGAGTTATGTGAGTATATTATATTTTTTTCTTTAGAAAACTTTGTTAAGTGCTTCCTTGTTGTTAAAAACTAAATGGCTACTTGCGTGTCGATGTCTGTGTTAGAACAGATGGGCTTAGTTACCAAGATTAGACCCCATGTGCAGAGAATCTGACTGAAACTCCTGAGCCCCCCCCCCCAAGCCCCCTAAGGTGCGTCGCCCATGTACTTTATCCTGTTCTGGCGTTGCAATGTAGGAGTGCTTTACCCCATAGTTGGTGAAACACTCTTTTGAGTGTATGACTGTTGGTGGCAGGCCACTCATTTCACCTCATAATTATGTACAACACAATGAGACATCCCTTATTCATATGCATAATTATGTACAACACAATGAGATATCCCTTATTCAAATGCATAATTATGTACAACACAATGAGACATCCCTTATTCAAATGCATAATTATGTACAACACAATGAGATATCCCTTATTCAAATGCATGATTATGTACAACACAATGAGACATCCCTTATTCAAATGCATGAATTAAAAAGTGAATATACTAAGTTCAGACCTTATCAATATAGTTAAAGAGGTGTGCTTTGCTAGAGTTAATGAATGGGCTTTGCGTTTTCCCCGAAGTGCTTAACTGACTGTGTGCGAATTAGGTAGAGCAAGAAGTTGCCACCAAGTAGTCTCGTGCGAAATGAGCGATGGACAAAATATTATTTTTCTAAATAATTTTAGGTGTACGAAATAAGGTGAGTGTGGTAAACGTGGAGAATTACGGTATTATAAACTGGTGTGTTCTGTTACACACTTGTGATTCTCGAACAAAAAAGCTCACGCACCTATGAACATGACTCACGCACCTATCAACTCGGTTCACTAACTCACAAACTCGTACCCACAATCATGAAACCAGCCTTACGCACACTAAGAGCAAGGCTACGGACTTACGCCTGCTGAGAAGTGCATGAATGAGCAGTGAAGAGTCTGTGTGCCCTGTCCTCATGTGATGGAGATGTGTATGCGTGTCTGTGAGTCATGCTTTTTGGGTGCGTAAGCCAAGTTTTGTGGGTGCGGTCAAGTGAGGCTATTTCGTCCAAAACATGTTCAGACCAAACAATTCTCTTGTGACTCTAAAGGAAACCCCCTTTGCCTCATTTGGGATTCACCAGAGTCTGCTGGACTATAAATGATAAATGAGTGAGATTATGTTTGACTAGACCACAGTGATAGTCTGGACAGGCCGCTAATTGGTCAAATTGCTCAGGAGTCTTGTTATGGGCATAAGTTAGCAGACTTTTAAAAACCAGTTAAGACATATAAAGTTGGTCATTCTGTTGAAGTCAGCTGGCAACTGTCACAAGTCCCTGTTATATGATGCCCGTGGTATAAATTAGTCGTACCACAAACAGACAAGTAAGAAATTAACATAACCTGATCAGGCATAAAAATCATTGGCGAGGAAGTATGAATAAAGTGCGCAAAGTTGAACAGAATTACTTGCGTTTTATCTCAGACGATACAGTTGTTATAAGCTTTTACATCAGAAATGTTTTGATATTTCTATGTGAATGATCTGCAAGGCCAATAACCCCTAACCTCTCTATTAAGCCGCGTGACATTCAGGTACTGTCTTATTCACCAACTCACTTTGCCAGGTGTAGATGTACCAGCAAGTAATTTCTGATCTTGTGTATTAGTTATCCCCAGACTATTGCATATATTATCAGTTATAATCATGAGCGGCGCACCATAGGGGGCTGGGGGGCTATAGTCCCTCCCCCCACTTTTTTCAGTGCTAGGTCGCACATGGTTTGTAGGCGGTGCACCACAGGGGGGCTGAGGGGGCTTTAGCCCCCCACCTTTTTTCAGTGTTGCACCGCCCATAATAATTACGTGGTGCGTTTTTTCAGGTAAAAACCAAAATATCCCTTCCAAAGCTACATTTCACTCTATTTAGGGGACTGAAAATCAAAAGTCAAATTAGGCTTTTTACTTTCATAAAATTGGTTCCATTATATTCCTTACAGTCAGGATTCGATTTGTGTTGGCGACAAGAATATTGAAACCATCAGCAGGTCCATGTGAGCTGTGACGGCTATCATCAGGTCTATATGGGCTGTGACAACTATTGTCACTCCCAGCAAACAGCTGATGAGGTCAACGCTTCATTGTCATTTATTTTTTGTTGTAGCCCTTTTGAAACATCAGTGATTTCTTGTAAAATCGCAAAAACTTGACAGATTTTGCCGTGTCACTGGTCTGGTCAAGGTTAACTATTTGAAAGTCAACCTAATCCCAAAATAGCCACCTGAGTATGCATTTTTCTTAAATCGATTGTGATCCATTAGTCTTGATAACACCCTTTTGAAATACGCATGCACGCCTTATCAGTCGGGGCGTGAAATACACAAATCCAACTTTTTATGCCTTCCATTGGTGTGATTTTTGGATTTCTTTGCTTTATAGTGTGTATTCCTGAGGCTAATCAGTGCTGACCANGCTACATTTCACTCTATTTACGGGACTGAAAATCAAAAGTCAAATTAGGCTTTTTACTTTCATAAAATTAGTTCCATTATATTCCTTACAGTCAGGATTCGATTTGTGTTGGCGACAAGAATATTGAAACCATCAGCAGGTCCATGTGAGCTGTGACGGCTATCATCAGGTCTATATGGGCTGTGACAGCTATTGTCACTCCCAGCAAACAGCTGATGAGGTCAACGCTTCATTGTCATTTATTTTTTGTTGTAGCCCTTTTGAAACATCAGTGATTTCTTGTAAAATCGCAAAAACTTGACAGATTTTGCCATGTCACTGGTCTGGTCAAGGTTAACTATTTGAAAGTCAACCTAATCCCAAAATAGCCACCTGAGTATGCATTTTTCTTAAATCGATTGTGATCCATTAGTCTTGATAACACCCTTTTGAAATACGCATGCACGCCTTATCAGTCGGGGCGTGAAATACACAAATCCAACTTTTTATGCCTTCCATTGGTGTGATTTTTGGATTTCTTTGCTTTATAGTGTGTATTCCTGAGGCTAATCAGTGCTGACCATGCGGAAATAACCTTCAGTGGGAAGCCTGTTTTAATCAATGTACCAACCGCATACTTAGGATTGAGGCTGGGGCTTATGTTCAGTCAGGCAGGCCTTTTGCTCAAGAACTCCGTTTTGAGAGTGTGGTTTTGTAGTGAAGTAGTATTTCGGTAAAATGGCACTAATTTCGGATAAATATGATCTCCAAAATTGGTCCTTTCATTTTTTCAAAGGATTTTAACACGGCTACGGATGCCCATGATTTCTCAGAATTTTTGTCCGGTTGTATTTATGTTATAGATCTTGAAAAATGATTTTGTATTTGGCCCGACTTATCTTTTACCGGTAAATGAAAAATGAAGAAAGTAAAATTTCTCCTGTCGGCCATGTAGTGTCCTAAATTGGTGAAATTTCACTGAAACTTATGTACGTATATGAAACGTTCACTATAGTTTTAAATATGGTATGCTGGTGCCTGGTCACGGTTGGAGGACTGATTTGCCCTTTCTTTCCATTCCTAAATCATCCTATGTGCTGCATTGGCAAGCTATGTCAAATATTGGTGTAGATGCTTCTTACTACTCCAGGCAACTAAGTTACAATCGATTATTCCTATCTTCATAGTTCCTAATGCAAGTTCTGGGTATGATTATAGAAATTCCAAAAGCCAGTCTACTATTAGACGGATTATGGCATTTGAATGCACCAGTCTTCCATGTCTGTAAGTGTAAGCTTTCCCTTTTTGTGTTACCCTTTCGCTGTAAGAAAAATCTCGATTAGACCCTCTGGTCAGCCTTATATTAGTGATCTTTCCCAGGTCTCTCTGTGAGCTGCATTCTTCATCTTGTCATCCTTCATGTTTGTACTTCTATCAGTTAGCTGTAGCTATTTGCATAGTACTGCATTCTTTTCTCTGCAGTCAGATGGGTATTTAGAAAAATTTTGTCTGGCCGAATGGTGTGTTGGGATTTTGGATGTGGAAACAAGAGCTTTGAGCAAGTTAGTGAGTTCTTAAGTAGTATTGGCCTGAGAGTAACATTGTAAATGTCCTTATGAAGGTATTAGAACATTTCTCAATCTTATAGATTCCAAAATTAGACAACAGAACCCTTAGCCACACTGCTCCCCATGTCATTTCCCTCCCCCTCCCCCTCCCCCCCTTCCCCCCGTTGTCATCTGCTGAGGAAATCGAGGTGATTTGACAGCTTTACGCGAAGCCTTTGGATACTCTTCGTCATTTTCAGTAAAAATAAACAGTGTTGACGACGTCATTGGCTTTCAAGAAAATCTAGGATTTGACTGTGTTTTGTTTGTCTTGGAAATTTCCTCCAAAACTAGGAGCTTCCTGTCCTAAAAACGAGAAATGACAACAAAGCATGGGCACCTATTTGTGTGAACACAATACTTAGTGTTTTCATTACAAGTGGACTTTTAATCAATTTTCCTTTACTATCCTTTGCTGTTTTTGTTACCATGGATAAAACCACAAATCTTTCAGTATCAGGTCAATAATGTTTGCAAGTGGAAAAACATCATCAGCGGTGCTATTTTTACACCTTCTCTGAATGAAGTTGGGCCTGGTGTGTAAACAACAGCGGTGCAGTGGTGCTCACCAGCGGTTATTTTTCCAGCACCATCGATTGGCTTGGATAATACACAAAGCCTGCAGTCCACTTGAGGTTTATCTCATTTGGGCTTATATTTGAAGCATGGTCAAATTAGCTTAATATTGTCTGCAGTCAGTTCCTAGACTTACAGACCAACTGGCCGACTATGTAACATCCTTCCTGTATTCTGTGAGGCTCTGCGGCTGTGTTGTCTACAGCTCACCACTAGGAAAGATGAGCGTTATTGGAGATAGTCGTTGTCATTGTGAAAGGTTATCTGGGATTCTTGAGGCACCGTTTTAGTATGGGCTCAGAAACGAGTTGTCTTGGCTCTGGCTCCGTTCTGATCCGTCAGTGGTCGACGTGTAGTTTGATTCCGGCGGACGACTTTGTGTGGAGAAATGATGAGATGTAAGGATTGTTGTCACATGGTGTTGTTGTCTCTCAGATCTAGATTCAATCAATCCATGAAGGTCTGAGTAATCTAGATCTAAATCTAGTCAGCTGAAAGCCAGTGAGTGCATATGAAATTCCTGGTAGTACTGGTAAATGTTGTCTTGAGTTGGAGGTTGTGTAATAGCTGAGACTGGATTATTAGATGAGGTGATCATGTAGGTATAACTGGAATGCCTAGTAAGTATTGCTTGAATTGAGATCCATGCAGTTATTGTTTGAGGGAAGTCTTGTCATTGATGACAAAAAGACTGACCATGAATGTAAATGGCAGTTTTGAATTAGGCATTGTCATATAGTTGTGACCCAGCTTTCTGGTCATAAGTTACTAATAGATGTAGAAATCACCGGCAAACATTTTCTGGATCGAGGTCCAGTTGTTGCTAAAGTGAAAAAATTGTGTGTTGATGACAAAAATTTAGGGATGTTCCTATTGAATGCTGTCTAATGTTGGACATTGTGTAATTTTCGAAACTCTGGTTTTCATGGTTTTAGCTAACAATGGAAGTATAAGCTAATTCCCTATTATAAATATCCTGGATGTATGCTGGCCTAGTTATTGTTTGAAAGAAGTCTTCAACACATGACAGAAAGATGAGGGAAGTTCCTGGTAAACACTCATTGTCTAAACCTGGTGTGCACACAGTAATGCTAGGACCTTCACTTGGACCTAGCTAAAATCTAGCCAAAGTCGTGTTCTCATTTAAAATACATGGCAATATGTCACGCAATCTCGCAAAGTCTTGTGAGGTCCTATTGTTCCTGAATGGGAGGCTGGTCATAGCTAGGGTGAAGGAGTGTTTGTGTATGTGTGTGAAGGTGTACTTCTGAAGTGTTGCCTGTGCTGTCAATGTTCCTGACACTGAGTGTGTGATACTTCTGTTCCAAAATACCAGTGCCACATTGATTGCAGCATTTACTATACCCACTATACCACTGCTGTACCCACTGTGCCACTACTGTACCAATACTGTACCCACTGTACCACTATGGTACCCACTGTACCACTACCGTACCCACTGTACCACTGCTGTACCCACTGTACCGCTGCGGTACCACTCCTGTACCCACTATACCACGACTGAACCCACTATACCACTGCTGTGCCCACTGTACCACTGCTGTGCCCNCCCACTGTACCACTACCGTACCCACTGTACCACTACTGTGCCCACTGTACCACAACCGTACCCACTGTACCACTACTGCACCCACTGTACCACTGTTGTACCCACTGTACCACTGCTGTGCCCACTGTACCACTGCTGTGCCCGCCCTGCTACTTCATAATTTGTTCCTGCCATGCTGTTCACTATTATTTCATATCAAATTACTGTTGTCCTTTTATGTCCAATGCAGTGGGGCAACTGCAAATGCAATTGCATACTGTAGCTGAACTAGAAACTGACAAGTTGGAGAAAGGTCTCTTGGCCTCTTTACTCCAGCATTGGGATTGAGAAATGCTTGGCATTTCAAAAACTAGGTCATCATCAGTTTTCGTATCTCTGGACAAGAGAATTGGAACCTTTACAATTCTGAACAGAACTTGCAGTCCAGTTCCTGACTCCCTACGAAATGTTCTTGAGCAAAATGTGCTTGATTATTAAGTTGATCGTAGAAACTGAAAGTTGTTTGTCAGGAGCAAATTATCTTTGAGTTTTGAGTTCTAACTGTTCATTCAAGAATGGCTTTGGCTAGATTATACAAATAGATTTTAAAAAGCATTTCAAAAAGAACGTTGAATTCTTTAGTATGGTAATTTTTCACTTATTTTGTACGCAGTGATGACGAGTGAAATTTGATTTTGTCAAATTTGTCCACAAAAATAAAGATCAAAATTTTAGTCTATTACCAGAGTGGTTTGTATTGTGTAAATGTCTTGAAACAACTTTTTGGCAAACTTTACAATATTTCCAGTAAATTAATCAGCCTTTGGAAGTGGAAAATGACAATTTTAGCAATTGCTTTTGTGTGGATTGAGGTTTGAATTACCTTGACTGGGCCATTCGTTGAATCTTAGTTTGCTCAAAGATTTTGCATGACTAATGCTACAGCACAAGCCAAAAGCATTCAGGCAAAATGACCCAGAATTCCCTGTCATGATGGCGCGGCGGAAGCCTAATTCATCATCAGAGTACCATAGTCTTTCTTCATGACCAAGATAAACAGGAAGGGAAACTAGGTGGCTACGTTAGCCAAACTTTAATTAGAATTTTGTCGCCTCTATAGTTATTACCAGTATTATTAAAGTTATCAGAATTAGCCGTCATGATGTGGTATTTTGTCTAATTACTAGAACTTTGTCTTGTACTGTATTTGGCTCATGTCAATTTTTACTGCCTGTGGCTCCTAATGCTGCCATGTCTGATTGTTATACTTAGCTCACCATTCGCTGACTCACTTGACGGTTTCTTTCATTCTCTTTATATCCCTGTGTCTGTATGCTTACAAAACCATAGCACCTGGCCTGAATGGGCTACTGTTTTCCTAAGCCACGGTTCAGGTGCCTGTATGACACAACATTCCAGGTGAGTAGAGGGAATGTGCAAATGTCAGTGCTCATAATATTGATTTGCCCTCTAGAGGCTCTTCACACTGGCCGCAGGGGCTTGTTAAATGAGGTGTGCTTTGTGATTATTAGGGCACATCATCAGTCGGACAGGAACCATGTATTCAGTATTTTGCAGAGCTTGTAATTTGTAAAACATTGCAAAGCTCAAGGGGTTGGTAATCTATAGCATTACCACTTAGACCTTGTATCTGGAGGTTATATACAGCCATTCTCCACTTAGTTGGCACAAAAATTATTGCCAAAATGTTCGTTTTGCATTCTTCAATGGATGATAACTTTTTTGCATATAATGGGAACTTTAGCAGTGTTGTTTTATGACATGTATGCACTGTGTGCTTGCAATCGACTAAAATTTTCTTCATCTTTTTAGGGAGAAATTTAACTAAACTGAGTTCCACTTGTCTGCTAGATTGCCTGCTAAATAGGTGAACAGTTACCTAGACGAGATTTTCATATTGTATGTTCTTGTTATTTTGCCGATGATTTAAAAATATAAAAATTGCTACCAATGCAAATGTAACTTAATTGTATAGCTCCATGAACTATTTCAAATGGTCTGGTTCTGGATAGGATCTCAACTAGCATTTGAAAAGTGGGGGTCCAAATTCGACAAGCATGACTTCCAGCGTTTGCCTATTATCATTGTGACATTTATGGTAAAAAAGATGGTATAATGGTCTGTAATCTTAATTTATGCGTAAATATTTTTCGAACTAAAATAATGAATTGTAGGTTTCAATAAATTTTATGAATCGGAAATATTTAAGTCCTTGAATTAGCCATGACTTTTTGATGTGATGTTCTTAAGACGGGCTGTTGTTTTCTCTCTCTTGGCAGTGCCGTCGTCATTTCTTAAAACTGTCTGTCCCGGTAACGGCCATGATGGTCTTGCTGGCTGCTACCGTAGATGAGTATCTTGTTCAGGGGCTTGTTTCACTAAGATGTAACTTTACCACGTATTTTTCGATAAGACTAAGCATAGACTTGGGCTAAAGCATGCGCCTGGTTGTTTGTCTTCATTTAGATTCTGTAAGAAAATATCATGACATTTTTAGTGAAACAGGGCCCCGACATTTTCATGCGGCACAGTGACCACGCTTGTAAGTGCGTTATATATTTTGATTCGTTCTTGTTCGCAGGCCCAGCAAAGACAACAGCGACGGTAGTGGTGGTGCTAGTGGAGGTGATGTGGCGACACCACGAGCCAAGACGGCGTCCTCTGCTGGCACCATCAAGACTGAAGTCGGACATAGCCAGTTCTTCTCAAAGGTACGCAGACAGTAAACTCTAACATTCGGGGAAAAGCAAGCTCTTTTTCGCTCTCTGATTGACTGCACTGGTTTAGTTAGTCTATTGAAAAACCTTTTTACTTTTTGATTTCCTAAGTAGCCCGCATGTTGTATTTTGAGTATAGTGCAAGATACGCCTGTCTATAATGACTGTGCTGTGACATACGCCTGTCCATTGTTTGGAAGAGACTCCAACTTCCCTCCCCCCAGTGAGGATAGTATCAGGACTCTTTTGTCTCGGTCATAATGCATCGATAAGACATGTCATCGTGTGCATTTGGACAACACATTGTGCAGTGGTGCACCTTGAACCATACAAGGACAGGTCAGCGATACCTGTCTAGGCCCTAAGCTCATTAATCAAGTATCTATCTACCCACAGAGAGTGTGCTAACCTTAATCCTGATAAAATACTAACCATGATATGTGTACTGGTAACCCTAACCATGATATGTGTACTGGTAACCCTAACCATGATATGTGTACTGGTAATCCTAACCATGATATGGCTACTGGTAACCCATGCAAACTACCTGAACTGGTCGAGTTTTATCAAACCAAATGGCTGATTTTTTGTAATAAACGTTTTTTGCTATTTCTTATGCAATTAGTTGACGAGGTTTCTTTTTGTTCACATATATTTATAATAGCTTGTAAATGTAATTGTTTTAGTGATAATAGACCTCTCGACAAAAGTTTCTGTCCATCTAAGAGTTTTGTTGTCCTTGCCTTTTGAAGTTGTTGTGTCTATTATTGAATATTTCCCAGTTAGCTATATTAATGAGTCACTCTGATGAAACCTTTCTTTCCTTTGTTCTAGTAGTAATTGACATCGTTCACTATGTCAATAAAGAAGTCAGTATTGTGTCTTATCCACCAATAAAGCTGACAAAAAGCCACTTTTAGAAGCAGTAGTGTTCTCGTGTCACCTCGGATCAAGTACCTCCACACGAACAAATATCTCGACGTTAATTCCCTGTTTTTTATCCCGTCAGCTGGGACTCCTGGGAGCATGTAATGTTGTGCCAGATTTAGATTGTAGCATTTTGCTCGTTATGATTGTGGAAATCATAAATTTGTGATTCATTGGTAACACTGCCGAGTAGTCTGATAGATTAATGCATTTGTTAACATGATTATAGGATCTAGGAATCAATGAGCTATGGCGTGGTTTAATATTATGACCTGATTGGACATTCATTTCATATTATTATGACCTGATTGGACATTCATTGCTTTGTGCTTTCGTCTAAGTGGATATGTGATCTTCAAAAAAATTCATTTTGTTTTAAGATCTGACGGAAATCCCGAACAATGGCTAAGCAAATGTGAGACCTGGTTCATGTTAAGCCACTTAGAACTAAGTTAGGAATTTGATCTTGTGCTACACACATTAATTTGTGGAAAACAACTGAACCTCGCTTGTTTCTTGAACTTACGTTGTTTTGTTATTTGTGAAACATTGGTCTGTCGAAACTCCTCTGTAACTGCTATCCACCAGATGGCGTTGTCTTAATTGAATATATGCCACCTCTGGTGATTACTCCTTATTTCATTGCCCAACTCTGCAGTTTAACCCACCTATTTTGAGAGAAATTGTGATGGCTGTTAAGTCTGGCAGTTATGCTTTCCCATTGACCGAAACTCCGCGAAATGGGAATAGCTGCGTTGGTAGAAATGCGTCTACAGTTTGGTGTGGGATGATTTTTCATTCCTCTGCAATACACACCTGATAGCAATACACACCTGCTAACAGCCTGGGTATAATATACAGCCCTTGGTGAATACAGATAACTCCAGTAGCCATTACCTAATGGCTAGACACTGTGAATGACCAGGCTACTTCCTATAGGTACAAGAATTTCACTAAGGAAGCTGGTGATCACATGCTTTGCTTGTAAATAGTAATACATGGCAATGTCTGGCAAAGTCTTGCATGATCGTGCTTTAATGCAAGGTTCTGTTGACTGTGGATGTCATACCTGATATTAATCACCTGTGGATTGTGAGGGCCAATGATTGCCTTGTTGTTCGTAACTGTGAAGGCCAATCACTGGTCTCGGCATGAAGTGATGTCCTGCTGTTGTATTTTTTAATTATAACAGCAGGACATCAATTAAAAATGATTTGGTCAGTAGATTACTAGCTATGGGTCGCAGTATGGGTCACAGTATGGGTCGCAGTATGGGTCGCAGTATGGGTTGCAGTATTGGGAGGAACCACTATGCTCTTTTTAGCTCAATCTCTGAATTTTTGCCTTTCGCTCTCCTAGCTAATTGAATCACGCACTCGATTTGAGCTATTATTTGATTGGTTGTTGGCCGGTTTTAAATTGCCGTTTGAGTGATTTATCATTCATTTTTTGCTGCTAATTTCAAGCTGATCTATGTGCTGCATTTTGCTGTAATTTATAAAGATACAGCGGCCCTTATCTTGGTTTATGTTATGACATTCTTTGTCACACTTGACACCAGATGTGACATTTTCTGGCCGAACTGCATCCACACCCATCCTTTCTTTTCTGTTTTCCCATGGTAACAATAGGAATTTCCAAGGTGTTGGTAGTTTGAATTTATTGCCCACATAGAACCTGGAATTTTGTCAAACGTGCACTGGTTATGATTGTAACAGTTGGAAATATCTACACATGATAATTACTGTGGTTAACCAAATGTTCCATATATGGTCATCACAGTTTGGTCTGTATTTCCATCTGACTATGCTATTGACAGTTTTTTAATTAAAAAAACTTGTAATTAACCTCAAATAAAAGAACGTGAACTTCAGAAGATTTTGTCTTTAGTCCTTGCCAGTTGCATAGTTGTACCTTCAATGGAGGAAGTATTTTTGAGCCTGTTTTGTGACAGTATTGCAGGACATTAGTATTGGTTTTGAATAATATTGCTGGGAGGTACGGTACTCGACTATATTGTTGCAGGAAAGGGAGGTGCTGCTGATACATTAGGATACTCATCCATTTAGAGAGTAGACATGAAAAGGGGTACCCATTTGTAAGTAGTTTCTATGAAAAAATCACCCTTTCGGAGTTTTAGGATTTAATTAAATAAACCTGACACTTTCATAGGGATTCTTGGATTGCTGAATTTTTTAGACGAAATTTATTGCCATTTTGTCAAAAGTGAGTTCATTGTTTGCATTTTTTAAAATATGTATTAGTGAAACCCTTCTGCAGACTTGTATATTTGGAAAAAGGAACCTTTGAAGAGTTTTGAACTCTTAAAGTGAACCCATAAGCAATCCCTTCTTTCGTAGGGATTTTATGGCAAGAGGCATGTACGGAAACATGTCGTGAAAAGTCACCCTTTTTAGCGGCACGTCCCATGAACCTCTGCTGTGGGAACATTCCCCCCTTTAGATAGGATACTACCTAACCTTGCCTCTTAGCTTTTCGTGGCAGTAAATGAAAAAGTTTTGCAAATGCCTGTTGGACAATTAACTAAACTTGGACAATTAACTAAACTTGGACATTTAACTAAACTTGGACATTAACCTGAAACAATATGATGGAGAAAAATACTGTGATAGCCAAGAAACTTAGAACACTTGTACTGGTGAATTCAAAGAAAGCAACAATGAATTTATTGAAATTTACAAACTCAACTGATGTAATGAACGCTGACTCAGAGATGGTGGGCGGTTGTTGTTGTCTGAGATTGTTTAGTGGTTGAAGGAGGCATGGTCTTGACCACAGTCTGCTATCATTATCACCCACTGTCTGAAGTGGGGTGAAGAAGACACAGGGACAGCTGTCTCTTACAGTCCCTGTGCCATTAAAAGCTACACTGAATGTTTAGGTTATGTAGGGCCATAGGAAAGTGGCCAAACTTAGTTACCTTTGCAATAACATGTCTCAGAAATGGCCAGTTGACCTCAGACATGGACAGTGAGACATGGACAGTTGAATTCTTATGAAACTTTCAGATACCATGTATTAAGCTCTGTTCTCCAAAACTTTTTAGGAATTGTTTTTAAAATGTCCATTTTTTACTATAAAAATGAGACCAGGAAGTGATAATTTAGAATTATCGTTTCTGGTATTTTATCCTGGACATTTATATCGAGCGAAATTTGGTCATGTTATCGATGTCCTTGTTTGGCTATGAATTTATCTGTCTGAGGGGTCTGCTTGGAGTCTAAGGGGTCTGCTTGGGTCACCATATTTGGCTATGAATTTATCTGTCTAAAGGGTCTGCTTGGGTCACCATGTTTGGCTATGAATTTTTCTGTCTAATGGGTCTGCTTGGGCCACCATGTTGGGTCACTTTTTACAGTGGAGACAGAGGAATCAAAGGGGCGCTGTGTTTTTTCGTGTTCACGGTTTCACTTTTATGATGGGGAGAATGAATGTAGCTGAAACTGTAAGCAGGTTCAATTTTAAAAACAAAGGAGACCTGTTAAGAATATTTTTATGTAACATTAGACCTTTGTTATTTGGATGCTGGGTACATGCACTAAAAACACTGTAACATGTAGGAGACTTGAAATGAGAGGAAACTACGCAGTTGAATTGATCTGAAATAATCTGATATTTGCATGCTGCTATTAGTGCAGTATAGGTTGTGTGATTTTTTCAATGCGTTGTGCTAAAAATAAGACAATGTATGCAAGAAATGTCAGTGTCTTGACTAGGCTTTGAAACGCATTATCACATAGCTTACCGAGTGTACCCTGAATTAAAAAATGAAAGATCTATGCCGAAAGCAAAGTTGTTAGATTTATTTTGCAACAATTAATTTAACCCTTTCTAACTTATCATGTATCTGTTCTTTGATATGTCAATCACATTGTATCGGATTAATTTGATATTGCATCAGGGTGTTCCCGATCCTATTGACTTTACCTGCTAATCACTTGGATGTAGATCTGTGTGAGGGAAGGTTCTCTCTGTCCAATTTCCTGTCTAAGTTCACCTTGAACAGTAGCACCAGGTAAGCTGTGATTGCCGGTTAGAGGACCTTGTGCTGTGGTACATCTGTAATTGGTTTATTTAAAATGGGAATATTCAAGGTACCTAAACTACACGGTCAACGGACTCATAAGCACGGGGCACGGACCCATGAACACGACTCACGGACCTGCAAACACCGTCCACTAACTCACAAACACGGGAACGGACTCACAAAACACGATCCACGCACCCAAATACACGGGACACGGACTCATATTCCCGAGGAAACACGGTTAACACACCGCCAAACACGGGTCACGGACAAAATGGAGATGTCAGCTGACCCAGGAAGCCGATGAGTCCGTGTCCCGTGTATTTGGGAGCGTGGATCGTGTTTTGTGAGTCCGTTCCCGAATTTGTGAGTCAGTGGACAGTGTTTGCATGTCTGTGAGTCGTGTCCATGCATCCATGCTCTGTGTTCATGAGTCCGTTGACCGTGTAGTTTAGGTACCTTGATATTGGATTTATTCTACTCAGGCTTATTTCTGTGACACACAGTTTTTCTTTCCAGATCATTTATAGTTCCTTTTTTATCCGAGGTCAAAGCGTTTTATCTTCAATGAGCCAGTCACAAAACTCAGTTAAGTACGGTAGCTATGGATTGATTTCTTTTCTCATGTCTGACACCCTCCTGACAGGCTTGTTACAGTATGTTTTGGTCTGAGTGAGGTATTCAACTACTAGTTTCATTGTGTTTATGTTGAGACATTTCAATATTTTGTAAACACAACCAGGGCATTTCTGTGTTCACCTAGGGGCTAACCAAGTGCTGTGACCTGCCCCTGATAATATCTGGTCTCTGGGGTTGTTTTGTGCATGTTAAGGTGTTGACTTTGCCCTGGGCTTGTTGTTTTGCCCATTCCTGGAATGGTTGTTTAGTGTGACAAGAAATTGTGGGAAGCATCGCATGTGAGAGGAACATTGTGTTGTTGACTGCTCAAGCATTTCCGTGTTCACTGTTGGAGTGTTCGGTCACTGGTCACTGAATGGCTTCACTGCTTCGTACACTGACATTTGTTTGAAATGGTCGTTGAAATGTCTGCCGGATTTGTTAGTGTAAGTTGCCTGTTTTTTTGACAGTCATGTTGCTGTTTTACTATGAATTTGTGTTAGTTGTGTAGTAGTGTAGTTTGTAATAGTTCTGTAGTAGTGTAGTTTGTAATAGTTCTGTAGTAGTGTAGTTTGTAATAGTTCTGTAGTAGTGTAGTTTGTAATAGTTCTGTAGTAGTGTAGTTTGTAATAGTTCTGTAGTAGTGTAGTTTGTATTAGTTCTGTAGTAGTGTAGTTTGTAATAGTTCTGTAGTAGTGTAGTTTGTAATAGTTCTGTAGTAGTGTAGTTTGTAATAGTTGAGAATTTACTTGGAAGGCAAAGGTAACTATCGTGCCTCAGTTCGCATCAGTAGGAAAAGGAATTGCGGGATAGATGTAGTTTTTGTAATCGTATCAGGAAGTTGAGTTGGTAGATGAGCAATGCATTGCCACACGTCGGTTGTGGTCATCGTAAAGCTAAAGAAGTGCAGCAAGTGGGTCAGGTTCCTATGATTATAAGAGTGCGTTTCCCTTTTACCACACTGAGGTCTCCACTGTTTCAGAAAACAATGAAGTGTGTAATTTCTTTGCTCGTGAGTTTTAGGCTATGTTCTGGCAAAATTTCAGTTTTTAATGTGGTCATGTAGCAGTTCCAATAGCCCAGTCTGTCAGGGATGCTTGTAAATAAACAGGACTGGCACAGTGGCCTGCTGAGTTGATAAAACAATCTGTTGATGGAGTGTTATTCATTTTGAGCTAGTCTCTTTCACACTCAACTGATATGTAATGTGCATGGTTTGTTAATTAACATCTGTTTGTGATGGTTTAATTCAGTTTCTACAGTGGCCGCCATAAAATTGTAGTTTGACAAATCAGTTGTTTATTAGTACTAAGAAACAGAAGTACTGCTCTGGTCTGGGATTCCAGGGGGATTAAACTGGGAATCTCCTAAAATTAGTGGCTGAGCATTAAGCCAAACATGGACATTGGAAGCAAATTTTTTGAGAAGTCGGCAGCTAAGCTCTTAGTTGATCGTGTTTATTCACTGGAAACTTGATTTACTTGGAGTTGAAGTGCAACATTGTTATATAGCATTATTAGCACAATGTATTGGTAATCAAGTAGTGTATGTTACAGTAGATAAAATGCAAGACAGACTCTGTCTGCTTATGGTAGGCATTAGAGCCCAGAATGGGTGTTCGGCATTGAAAATATGGAAATTTTTGGGGTGGGTGATAAGGCCAACTGAGGTATTACCCTTGAGGAGTTTGATAGACAAAAGGTAATGACATTCTCCTAGTCTGTTAATTATAATTGTCCAGGTGGGAAATGTTGCCTGCAACCTTTGGTAACTTGGTAATGAATCTAAGACTGGTCTGTGTCTGGTGAAAACATGCTCTGCTTCTGTTGAACTTAAAATTAGTACCATGCCCTCTGTCTGATTAATGGCTTTCAAATTTGAATTTATTGGTGACATTAATATATTGCAATATTGCATGTCAAATGTGTGAGAAATCTTTTGAAACTTTAGTGCATTTAGTTGAAATGCCTATATATCGGAATAGTGTTTTCTTATACGTTCATTTGTATTAATTTTTAAAGGATTTTCCATGCCGGAAAGCAGCTGTTCTGAATGAAGAATTGTCCCCTAGTATGGACCAATAGCTTTTCTAATTTTCTGAAAAATAACGGGAAGATTAGAAGACTTTATTCACGAGGAACCTTATGCTAAAGAATCCCATTGAATCTTAGATTAGCACAATGGGCTCAACGGTGTAGCCTAAGCCTGCCTGGTACGTCGTAGGAGGTACCAGGCCACTTGCCTATTTTTTTTTTTTTTTTAAAATATGGACCAACCTAGGGACTACCCCACTAGGGTATGGTGTCCAATATACAAAGGATATGTAGGACGGTACTAGGACGGTACTAGGACGGTACTATGACTTTATCAACCAGTCTGTGCATTCAGTGAAATATCTACAAAAGTCTAAAAATTAGCTTAATCCTAAAATTGTATATTTTCTACAAGTTGGAAACCTTGATTTTTGACTTAAAAACAGTCTGTCATTAATTGGATCACATGATCATGTCTTTGACGTAAAATTTAGCTAACAAAAAAGCATTCATAGAATATCATCATCAACAGCGTGGCCAAATTTTATTTGATAAAAATGTTCTGAGAAACAGTGTTGCAGTTTTCTGAAATATAATTTCATTTTCGTTTGATGCAGCTTTTGATCTTTTTCATTTAAATCGTCTTATATTTTGATAGCCCCTCGTACAAAAGTGGAACACTTTAAAGACAATACCTCTCAGCGATTTGGAGAACAGTGTACAAAGCATAGTTAGCCAAATTCGGACAGTTTTCTTGGGTATTGTGAAACCTTAAAGGAAGCTATTATAATGATGTTTCTCTGACGTGTGTTTACAATGTGCATGTATGACTAATGGGTCTAGTACTAGGAAAAAAGTAAAACTGTCTGAAAGGGTCCATGCTTTAAGGCTTAAACAGGAAGTAAAATAAGATTTCTTGTCAAAGGTCAAGAGGGACCTCCTGTTCTTCAGCTGGAGTAAACATAAATTGATCTGTTCGCAGTTGCAAAGGTCATGGTGCCAATTAATGGTATCCAGGATTTATTTGATATCTTCTGACATCTGATAATGCAAACAGATACATAATTATCATGAAACTGTTTTGCTATCATCCTCGGCAATTAAACTGTCGATTAGGATTCTCTCCCAGACAAAATGAAAATATGATTCACCCAGCCTGTCATGTTTTTGCCTTTATTTTTGCGCTGTTATTGAAACTTATGTAGTTACAGTTAGCATTCTCTTGCTGAGTGTGTTGTGGTAATATCTCACCAAGTTTGGATAAACATTATTTCCAAAAGTGACTTTATTTCATTGTTGAAGAGCTTTTAATATGGTTGCCTACAATTTTTCAAAATTCTGTCTGATGGTAGCTATGGTTACTAAAACCTGAACATGAAAATAACATGTTTCATAGAGTAATGATAAAACAATATTTCACTTGTCGGCCATATCATGTCCTCAACTGGTGAGTTTTTACGACTAAAAATAAAAAATATGTACCTTTATTAGATTTTTCACTATTACATTCATATTCACGTACATACATATATACAATGATAGACATTTCGCTAAACTCCAGAGAAATATCCCGAGTCTGTATACAACATGTATATTTCCGCAGCAAACCATGCTAAAATGCTGTCCATACTATGAGTAACCTTACATCAACACTGAGTGTCCAAACTTCATCCCCTACATCAGGGGACAAATATGGTGCAAAACAATTAGACACCCCTATGTGGGTAACTGAATAAGCTCACAGCTGGTTATTACTTCCACATCTGCACATTTGCCTCCAGACTATAAATTGTGCTGGGAAAAGTGTTCCCAGAACAGGTTATCCTACCTCCATACCATTGGGGTAAGTTGCTTCATGTGTCAAATTGCTCCAGTGCAAACAACACACACGCAGCACCTAGCACAACTCAGTAGTAGTAGGTAACTTGTTCTAGTGTAAATTTTATGTCACCTGATAAACTAAGTCCAAATGGTAAGAATCACGTATCAAGGCTGCTGGTGTAATCATTTATGGGGTTGTATGGTCACTAATGATGCTGGACTGAAGTTCAATTAAATGCCTGTCATATGTATATGAATATGGATGTAATCGTGAAAAGTTTTGTTGATTCATTTCTCCATTATGTTGTGAAGGAATATCGGTTGGAGTCGTAGTTAATCACTGCGTTCATCGTAGTTCTTTTATTGATGGCCGCATATGTTTCGGCAGTTATCGCATACCTACTTTATATGCAGAGCTTGCCCACAGACGGGGCTGCCTTGGGCGCAGCTCTGATCGGACCCATCCTCGCGTGATGGACACATCAAGTGCCTAATTATACCCTCAAAATAGCCATGTTGAAATTGTGTGGTAAGTGCATATACTACGAGACAAATGCTTACCCTCTGCACACAGAGGGATGGAAGGGAAAACAATTGTCCATTATAATAATGTAAACGGTGACAGTGTTAGATCATGCCATGTAGCACTGAGATCCAGCACATGAAAGGTCAACCGTTGCGCACTATTTACCGTTGCGCACTATTTATACATGGTCGTGGATCTTGCGTGGCTACCATCATATTGTTCTGCGCATTATTTACAAATTCCTTGAAATGCTACATGGATTGATTAAAATTGGGCAAAAACGATAATCATAAAAGCAACCACTTGCTATTGACTGAGTGCTAACTGTTGTTGATCTTATTATTACAGTTGGGCATCCTTCCCATTTATGAGTCGACCAGTAACTCTAGTCTACAGAGGACTGCCACTGTGCGCTTCAAACAAATGACCAGGTAGGACATCTGTTGGTGTTCGTTGTCATTGAAATGTTTACTGCTTCACTTCACAGATGGACAAACTGGCATGGACTGGCGGTTTGTGAGCCTTCTCTCGTATTTTCCTTAGAAATTATCCTTTGACGGTGTTCAGGTTGTTGTGTATTTTTGTAATTGTGGCAGCAGGGTAGCATCACATTATAGACCCAAAGTTTGTCCAGAAAATGGGTTCTGTATACTAGCTCTCTTTGGTTTATTTCTCAGTTTACCAATCCAAGTCTAGTTTACCTGTGAATGTTGACAATTTTATGGAAAAATGGTAAATGCTGAGGACTCAGTGCGATTGACTCTCAAGTTTATCGTCCTTGGCTTGAAGTAGTGTTAGTGTTTACATGCTGTTCAGAAGTGCGGGTTGTGAGTCTTGGATCTTGTGCATGGTGTTTGCTGGTCACGAACTCGCGGACTCTCGTTTTGAGGCTAAAACCCAGTTTTGAAAATATGTGAAGTGGGTTCCTGTACCCAGCTGATAGGACTGCATTGTGCCAGCTTCCTGTTTAAAGCAGGTCTTATTCTCTGTTACATAATGTAGATAGTTCAAATGAACAGCCATCTCAAAACAAATATTATGATTCTGAGTTCACTAACAGGGCATTCATGTGTACACAATTGGGGAAATTGTGTTGTGTGAATCACTGGTTTTGCACATTGCTGTGTAATTTTGATGATCACAGAATTAACACTGTGCAGTATAGACATGTGGCTGGGGCATAACCTGGTTTGGTTAATTAAATGTGATTCTCATTAGTTGAAGTATGATTAATTGCAGTGAAGCCTGTCTCAGTTTTAAACCCTCACTGGTCATTGCATTAGGTCACAGTTTGCTGGCCAACAGAGCCACAGAGTACTTAATCTGAGGTGGGGGAACAGGTTTTTGTTCAAAGACAACCGCAATTTCGCCGACTCCATGTAATTAAAGTTAAATTTGTTCAAAATGCTGTTGCGGGTACGGGTACGTTGCTTTAATTCACTTCCATCTGTGCATATTACTTTATGAATGCAGAAGAGGTTTACTCACAGGAATATTATGAGTGCATATTAGTGTTTACATGGTCTTTGATTGTAAATTTTGTTTCGGGTTAAGATCAACTCTATGGCTCAGTATGCCTATTGTTGTCACCCTGAAGTATGTCGTAACAGTGCCGTTGAATCAACGTCGTAACAGTGCCGTTGAATCAACGTCGTAACAGTGCCGTTGAATCAACGTCGTAACAGTGCCGTTGAATCAACGTCGTAACAAAACCGTTGAATCAACGTCGTAATAGTGCCGTTGAATCAACGTCGTAACAGTGCCGTTGAATCAACGTCGTAGCAGTGCCGTTGAATCAACGTCGTAACAGTGCCGATGAATCAACGTCGTAGCAGTGCCGATGAATCAACGTCGTA
>NMRA01000211.1:166432-178877 GCA_002633005.1 Phoronis australis
AAAAAGAGAAGAGGGTGACGTGAACAAGAGAGCGACGTCGGCAGCTTCATGAGTCATTTCACATCACGAGCCCTACAGATGAGCACCCAAACTTTGTTCTCTCTTGTATTTTTGACCCTTTCAATCCCAGTGGAAACCGAGCTAGACTAAGAAATATAAGGACAAAAAATGCAAAATCGACACTTTTCACCCCAAAACCATCACTTCCCTGCCGATGCTCGACAAAAGTAAACATTAGAATATGGCTTGTTTGAGGGGTACCTGAAATCGCGGCCAATTTCTCAGTTGCTACCCAGCAATGCACAACTGCAACAGAGGGTCACCATCTTGAAGAAGAGTGTAACTACAGCCAAGAAAGTGGCCTTTTTAATTCTCAGCATGTTTATAAATACAAACAAACAAAATTCACTTGGCCTACATACAATACCTAACTTAAAAATGCCCCCAAGTTTGGCGTAGCCCTAGATTTTAATATTTTCGGAGTGCAAATTGGCCGCGGCCGCAGTCTAACTGTTCAGTTCCACCTTTACATTACTAGAGGTCGCGCGTGTACCAGTGGTTATATTAAGCAGCTTCGATTTCGCGAGTCCTTTAAATGCATGTTGAAATGGCTTGCAGTAGTGTCAACTGAATCTTAGATTTCGTGAAAACAGTGCTTCTTGGAGGTAAAGTAAGCATGACTTAATAGAAAGGTTTGTGATTACTTTTAAAATACCGATGCCTGTTAACTGAGGTACTCGCCGATGTGGACTTCGCGACAGCTTGTCAGTCGGGTTAATCATTGATTTTGTGATGTGTTACGATACTTGACCATGGCTCGAGGTGAGATTTTTGAGTCACAAAATGCGATCTGGATTTTCCAATTTATGCAAGCCCAGTTTTGACACTTCTTGGTAGACTCGGTACCTGGCAACTCTTGTCAATCCGAGCGTTATTTGGTTGTTGTCAAATCAAGTTCAAAGGAACACTAACCGAGAATATTCCTCCCTATTACTTGTAAGCATGTCGCGTAAACATGGGGTAATGCAGAATCAGTCTTTGACTAACGCTTTTGAGTACTTTTTCAAGTTTCCGGATTCGCCGATCGGAAGAAAGTTTCGGGCCACGGCATGACGCGTGATAAGACGTCACAAAACAGCGGTGTTTCTACTAATTCTTAAGCGATAAACTTAACAAACTTTGTGGTGGAAATACATGTTTATTTTTCGCGTTAGATGCCTTTAATACAAGTACCAAATGTCCTCAACAACATCCCTGATATCGCACTCGGCTGCGGCAACGGTAAGTGAAAATGACAACCCAATTAATCGTCAAAGGACGGCCACCTATACTTTCAGCAAAGTAGTGTTTTAAGTTGCCACGAAGTTCTGAAACCCTTTTACTTGTTTCTGGGGCTACGTGCGCGAAATATGATTCGTCTTTCACACGTTGTTGCAACGTAAAGCGTAGGCCTACTCCAGCGATTCAAGTGCGTGAACACACGTGTGCGCACCACTCCGATTTAGTTCGCTGGTTCCCAGCGTGCTGAGTCAGCAAGCAGGTATCACGCAGTAGCACGCGCTTTACCTTTGGTTGATGTAACCTCGGAAGTAATTGGCTAGCTTTACAACAAAGTGAGAAAACGGCGGACTAACAAACGTTTATTGGGCTTGTCGAGTGTCGTAGCAGCAACTATTTCGTTTCTGCAGTAATGTTTAATAGCCGCTTGCTTGAAGTTCACACATCAATAAACACGCAGTCACCTGGTTGGTTTAACTAGTGTGTCATTCCTACTGTGGGGATACAGAACAGCAACGTAAACAAAAGTCAGCGATAGTAGAAACATGCACTCCGCCACAATTTATGGCATTCACATGAATTTTAAGCACCGATTTGTCAGTGACAACAGACCACATTTACACTTCCTCCATCAGTCATGCCAGTTTGTTTGCGTAACGCGCTGCATGTGAGCATTCGACTAGCCAATCAGGTCGATGTTCCCTAAACCGATGTTCTATGCCCGTAGCCATCTATTGCAACTAAACGGGTAGATGTATAATCGTGGTAAGCAAACTTTTTATTCTTCACTTCATACACCCCCTCCATTTTTTGGCTACCGGGACCACCGTAAAATGTTCAGACTCCAATACAAACAATCCGGCTGAAGCAAGCATTTAAAAAGGGTTCTGTGTAGGTGGTAATGAGAACCATAATGTCACCCCTACTAGATTGAGTTTCGCTTGCAAAATCTTATTGTAATAACATTTCTTACCATTGCAGTCTTTCAATAACTTATTACCGAAGACACCAAGGTTAACACGCATAATCCTACTTTCTACAATAACCGTACCCCATCAACTTTTGAGTTTCCAAGTAAGCGCTCACAGTTCAGGCTAGCGCCTACAAACAATTGAGATTGGTTTGAAATTGTCACTCTCGTTTCGCAAAACAACGAATTCAGTTTTCAAAAAACGTCCTTTTTAAAGGCGAAGGCAACCTTTTTTCATGTCATTTTTAGCAAAAATAAGGTTCGTTGATTATCCCAGACATATTTTTCACTTATTTACTGCTTTTCGTATTTTTATTAATTACTCGTCGTCTACTCCGGAAGTGACGTTTTGGGAGGCAAGAATTTCGCGCCAATTTCTTTTCATATAGTCTGACTGTGAGAGCAGTCGAGTCAGTCATTGTTCTACATCGGTTGTGATAAGTTCGGTCGTCCTTTGGTTTTGCTTACGAGTCAGTCAACATGCCACGTTGTTGCTGCGTACTGGGGTGTACTCATTATCGTCTCACGTACAGAGGAAGAACTGTCCCACTTGCCCGAGTGTCCCGCGACACACTCCCACTGGAGGGTGATCTGAGCACCCAAACTGCTTACATCTCGCTGAGTGACTCCCGTGCCACACACCTGGCACGTTCCAAATAGCTCCAATACAAATCCACAATAAACATATCAAACTTAGGCACACCGATCTGTTCATTGGATGACGAACTGTCCTCTTCACTGGGTGTCGAACTGGGCCTGTATTCACTCCCACTACTCACATCGCTGCAGGGCTGCTTACAGGCTCTGGGCTAGAGACAACAGCACAGGGCGAATCACTGCTAGTTCCCGGAATTGCACGCAATGGGGTACGTTCGGAGGCACGGGTAACAGTAGATGAAGTGCCTCCAGTCACTGCATATAGTGGCCACAGCTCGCGAGGCTTCTCGCTTCAAAAACGCACTTCTCGGGGTTGGCGACGGGGCACTGCCGGGTACCCTTCTTCAAGCGTTGTTTCGCAGGGACCTTCATCAATTCAGCGTACATATCTGTCATAATCTGACGGCAGAAATTACTTGCCACACACACTCGGTAACCCTCCATTGCTGTGTTCGTTGCGTGGAGGGGTAGCGCTGCATTGAACGAGCTAGCCAAGTACGGCGAAGTGTGTCATCCTTGAATTACCCGATGAAAACCCGCACGGAGTCTTGACTTATTTCAAGGCTATTCGTTTCATGGAAAAGTAATTGTTGAGTATGTAAACAGCATGAGTCCCACATTTGTGTTATAAAATTTGCACTAATTTTTTTCTACGCATTTAAAGACGTATGTCATTCGCTTAGGGCATCGTTTCACGGATTTTTTCTGTTTTCACCTGACCTTTGTATTTTAGGTTTGAGGGCTAGTACCTGCAGAGGAGATATGCATCGCTTCTGCAACTGTCCCTGAATGGACAAATATTGGTTTTAAGCAGTTGATTGCAGCTAACCAGCAAGATCTTCCTATCCTGTTGTCAAAGCCTACTCTATATATTGGAGACAAAGAACAAAGCCTTTGAATAGGGACAGCTATTTTTAAAGAACGGTATGTAAGTTGTTTTATTAATTTACTTATTCAGGTCCTTAGCGGGAGGTTGGTATAAGGTGTTGTGGTTATTAAATTTGGTGCAACTGAATGTGTGGAAATAACAGGTAATAGTGTCTGGGGGAAAGAGCATGGTGAGGTAATTCTTAACCTTCGTGGAGTTCTTTCAAAATTCGTGAAACTGTTTTGCTATCCATAGTAAACCCATAAAAATATATTACATTTTCTGACTGGACAGTCTTAACTCATGCTTTGAAATGTTGCAAGTCATTTAAAAATTCATATGACTGCCATTTTCCGTGAAAATTGCATTTTTGCGGTGAACATACAAGTGAGGTTGTATTTGAACATATTCTTCTTACTGTCATTACGCAAGCAATGGTGACTCAGGATTTTTTATTATCCACCCTTTTTAAATGACCCAAGTCTTCATATCTTATATTAGAAGAAAAATTTAAAAAATCTGAGAAATGATTCCCTCAGCCTTAGACCAGAAGTGTGCTTGACATGAATCTGTAATCGGTGTTTAAAATTGCTGAAAGTATCAAAAGTCAAAAGGCTTGGATTTTTTTAAAAATAACTTGCATATTTTGCAGACAATTAAGTGGTGCGTTTAAAGAATTGTTATGGCTAGGAATTAAAAATAAAGTCGCGGTCTTATACAACACTTATTTTATAATCCTTGCTTTCTGGAAATAGTAATTATTTAATGTGGTTTGAAATTGCAGAGCACCATACCATGTTTTTGAAAGACCGTGACAATATTTTTGACCCATCCTGAAGTTTCAATATTTGTTCCAGTTTCAGTGACATTTGTAAGGTCACTTGAAGCCGCAGCAAGCTTTGTTCCTCCTTTTTCTTCCCACATCATGTCGTCCACACACCAGCAGTGCTGCATGTCGTCCACACACCAGCAGTGCTGCATGGCACAATGTGCAAGCCAGTGGCCCAGGAGAAATGGGAATAGCAGAACTAAGGAACTTTATCTGACTGCTACACCAGCCAGCATCGTTGGTGAGGATGTCCTTTCATAGGTAATGAGTCATGTGTGGACAACATTGGCTTATTTTTTTCCTGGAAGAAAAATTAAGGAATGAAGCTGAAGAAGACCTAGTAACACTTTGGTATAGTTCAGGGTCAGATTTTGGACACAAAGTGAGTCAAGTGATGTGCTGTCGTGTTAACGTTGCAGGACCTAATTGTGGATGTTATTGAGGGTTAATGAGGTTACATGAAGAAAAGCCACGTGTCGAAAATGGGCATTTTTACAAGCGCTTCCATAGGCCATTGAAACCAGATCCAAGTGAAATGACAACCAAAAGCATTACACATTATGCGAAATCATATTCAGTGACTGCATCGATTGTCTTATTGTCAGTAAAAAGCCTGTTACACTTTGATGATCTAATAAATTTTTCATCAACAAGCAAGTTTGTCACTAATTATTGAAACCACAATATTTCTTCAGTTTTAAAGTGTACGCAACATGACTCTAGTACCTCAAAGTAAATTGTATTATTATATCTTACTTGATTTAAGTGCCTTTAGTGCACAGCTCACAAAGAAACACGTAAAAATTGAAAAAAAGAATAATCATGTACAACGTCATGGGTTGAACCCAAGTCGTTCGGCACACTGTTCGGATCAGCAACTAAGTGTATAGAGTGAAGTGAAAGTAAAGTATATTTAGCGTCGAGAAGGTTCGTAGAGGGATGAAAAGATGTGTTTGCGGAGGCTGCAGCAACAGCAGTCAGACGGAGAACGTCTCGGTGTTCCGAAGGACGCCAAAGTTGCGCAGTTGTGGCATCGCTTCGTGCGCCGAACGAGAGTGTGGGACCTCAGCGTGGACTAAGCGATTCTGTCCGGGGCCACTCTGTGTTCTGCCCACTTTGAGGAGTCGTGTTTCGACTCCAATCAGAGCAGATGTTACGATGAAGGCCTGGTTCAATAAAGGGCAATATTTACTATTCAGAAACATCGGCTCTTTATCTTTGCATTTGATTTGTTTATGTTTGTAACTGTGTTTAGAGCTTTCTTAAAAAGGCCCTTGAACAGTTCTAAGTTTTGTGCTAACTTTTCTGTAACAAAAGTTGCACATGCAAACAAAGTATATTTTCAATCGTAGCTAGCTGGATAAGAATCTGCTATGTACAAGATTCGAGAATAAACAATAATCAATATATTTAAAAACAAAATGGCAAATTGAACAACCACATAGGAAACAACCACATAGGAACAACATTGTTAAAAACAATTGTAATTTTCCCAAAGCAACGGAGTCCATAATCTGGGATATCGAGGGCTGACTTTGTGAATTGAAAGGTTCAATCAGTCTACTACACTCCTTGTTTCAATTCTTTCAGGTTACCTGCTGAAGGACTGCTTTTCACTTTGTCGAAAGGTAACTATACGGTAAGGCGGCTGGTTTCAGTTGTTTTTGTCTTAACTGTAATAGAAAAGTCAGGAAAATATTAACAAAGTATAAAAGAAAAAGCAAGACAAAACCAATTTTGTAAGGCATTAGATACTTGTCATTTCATCTTCAGTGAATAGCTCATTCATGTCGGTAACTATTCTGGTAGTCCTAAGAATGGGGTAATGCTATAAAATAAGGAAACTCACTCAGATAGAGAATTTTATTGGACATAGTTGAAGAGTAAACCTTGAAAAAGTCATCACTGACTTCAGAGTGGCACGTCTGTGGGCGGCCGTTTATGCGAAAAACATTAAAATGTATATTCAATTCCATTTAATGAACTCAAGGCCAACTGTATGACAATACAAACCTATCTTGTGTATTCACTGCTATTACAGCAATTTAATCCACATTCGTCCATTCCATATTGTGAACTCAATGCTATTTTGTGTGTTCTATCCTGTTTACTGAATTCATTGTTGTTTATTAGTGATTCTGTTTCGTCTATCCTGTCGTCTTGTGAATTCAATCCAGTTTCATCGATGCTGTTTCGTCAATCCTAGCAGCCTTATGGGTGAAACTAATAACTTTGTGTATTCTATCTTGTCATGAATTCAATCCTATTTTGTTAGTCTATAGACAAAACCAATGTGTCTCAAGTGCGCATGCGCTTAAGATCCCGTTTGTCCGCTCGTTGCGAAAAGTCGCTATCAAAAGCGAAGCAAGAATTGTTTCTGACAATGTCACAGAGAGAACTGCTGTCAAATGACAGATGCAGTTGACCAGCTGCAAAATGTCAACAACCAGCCTAATACACAAATTCTGGTTTTTGGTGATATTAAATTCACAGCGCACTCTTTTAGGTTTGATAGAATGTTCATTTTTCTTAACCCTCGTGTTTTTTTCTAGATCATACATGTATATTTAGGTGGGTCTGCAAAGTCCACCAAATTCTTTAATAGTTTAAAGGGCAAAACAGTTGATCTAAAGCTTTCAAATTTGATTCAAGATAACAAGATAAACACAAGCCGATGGCTGTAAAATAAGTTTGTTTATTCCATTAAATTTCATTCAGTAATTTATGTGCGAGGTGTTACCGAATTGGTTTACCGAATGTACTCTACAAGTATTTATGCGAAATTAACTCTCATTTTTGTACCAAGCTTACCGACAAAGAATCTCAACTGTCTATAATCGATGTCAAACTTTGGTCTCCCTTGTTTTCCATTTTGTAAAATATCGGGTTGATTACGTGCATCACCGTGAACCTGGTCACTAAGGGCACTTGCCTATTCCTAAAAAGATTGGCTGCTCGTGACAAAGGCAAAGCGGCATCTTCTAGTTCTGGAACACCCAACGTGCTCCAACCTATATAGGAACCAGTCATCGAATTGTTGTGTTTCTTGAAGATGTGTTCTCAAAGTTTCTATTTCGAGAGTAAATAGTCATGTCGTCANTTGTGTTTCTTGAAGATGTGTACTCAAAGTTTCTATTTCGAGAGTAAATAGTCGTGTCATCTCCAGCTAGAGGTTTTCGCCAGTGAGATAAATATAATATATGTAGCTCAGTGCAGTGGCGGATATAGGATATCACAAGGGGGGCCCAACATTTTGTCCGGCTGTAAGCACTTGCGCAAACTGAACCACGATTGTAGATGTGCATAGCACCGAATGGGGAGAGGTCGGGAGGGGGGCAAACCCCCTCCCGCCCAGGAAATTTTTCTGTTTTCACCTCTAAAAATCAAGCATTTTCGTTACGAATGCGCCGTGTTCCGAATTTGACACTTGAAATTGGATTTGAGCCCTCTCCCAACACTAAAACTGCACATTTAAATCTTTTTTCATCCGTATAATTTTAATTACCGGGGTTAATTAATAAATTCAAGTTTTTCCTACGCTCTCACTGTTTTATTTTTTGCGGCAGCTAAGGGAGGGGGGGCGGGTCCCCTGGGCTTCCCCTAAATCCGCCTATGCAGTGGTTATCACCAAAGAGTACAAAGGCCATGCACATATGCAATATATTTTGTGTCTTTGGCCGCCAGGACTGACGAAACAGAATCGACGAAACTGGATTGAATTCATGAAGTGGGTTTGAATTCACGAGACGATAGGTTAGGCGAAACGGAGTCACTTAAACAACATTGAATTCAGTAAACAGGATAGAATATACAAAACAGCATTGAGTTCACCATATGGAATCTGACAAATGTGGATTGAATTGATGTAATAGCATTGAATACACAAGATAGGATTGAATTGTCGTACAGTTGGCATTGAGTTAATGAAATGGAATTGAATATACATTTTTATTTTTTTGCATAAACGGCTGCCCATACACATCCCTTACACCTCTTCTATTGGGAACACTCCCACCCATGAAAATGTGTCCGATGATCCGGGTCCCGGGTGAGTTTCAGAAAAGACACAGGATAGTGTCGTAAACAAAAGTCATCGAAAGTAGGAAGGTGCACTCCAAAAAAGCGCCAACCACAATTTCTGGATTCACATTTCCTGAACACAGCACTTCGCGATTTGTGTGTAGGCCTACAACAGACCACATGTAAACTTAGTGCTCCATCAGTTATGCCAGTTTGTTTGCGTAAAACGCTGCCTGTTGAGAATTTGACCAGCCAATCAGAAACGCCGTCCAAGGAAATTCGATGCGTGGGCTTTTTGGGAACATTTTTGTGCTTTTTGACCGCGAATTTGTTGCGATCTCGCAGGAGCAGGACACCGTGGATGGTATTAGAAGAAAGAATAANAACCACGATTGTAGATGCGTAGAGCACCGAATGGGGGGAGGTCGGGAGGGGGGCAAACCCCCTCCCGCCCAGGAAATTTTTCTGTTTTCACCTCTAAAAATCAAGCATTTTCGTTACGAATGCGCCGTGTTCCGAATTTGACACTTGAAATTGGATTTGAGCCCTCCCCCCAACACTAAAACTGCACACATTTAAATCTTTTTTCATCCGTATAATTTTACTTACCGGGGTTAATTAATAAACTCAACTTTTCCCTACGCTCTTACCGTTTTATTTTTTTTGCGGCAGCTAAGGGAGGGGGGGGGTGGGTCCCCTGGGCCCCCCACCCCTTTAAATCCGCCAAAGAGTACAAAGGCCATGCACATATGCAATATATTAGTTGTGTCTTTGGCCGCCAGGACTGACGAAACAGAATCGACGAAACTGGATTGAATTCATGAAGTGGGTTTGAATTCACGAGACGATAGATTAGGCGAAACGGAATCACTTAAACAACATTGAATTCAGTAAACAGGATAGAATATACAAAACAGTATTGAGTTCACCATATGGAATCTGACAAATGTGGATTGAATTGAAGTAATAGCATTCAATACACAAGATAGGATTGAATTGTCGTACAGTTGGCATTGAGTTAACTAAATGGAATTGAATATACATTTTTATGTTTTTTGCATGAAGCTTCCCATACACGTCCCTTACACCTCTTTTATTGGGAGCACTCCCACCCATGAAAATGTGTCCGATGATCCGGGTCCCGGGTGAGTTTCAGAAAAGACACAGGATAGTGTCGTAAACAAAAGTCATCGAAAGTAGGAAGGTGCACTCCAAAAAAGCGCCAACCACAATTTCTGGCCGGGATTCACATTTCCTGAACATAGCACTTGGCGATTTGTGTGTAGGCCTACAACAGACCACATTTACACTTGCTCCATCAGTTATGCCAGTTTGTTTGCGTAAAACGCTGCCTGTTGAGAATTTGACCAGCCAATAAGAAACGCCGTCCAAGGAAATTCGATGCGTGGGCTTTTTGGGAACATCAAGTTTTGTGCTTTCATGACCGCGAATTTGTTGCGATCTCACAGGAGCAGGACACCGTGAATGGTATTAGAAGAAAGAATAATCGCTAATGGTTTGTTGAAACCTTGCTTTCTGTAAATTTATCGAGTTTTGTGTTTGATATGGACGGCTGAAGTGAAGCACCCGTGGAATTTCTGGTCGGGAGTGTCATACCTTGAAGTAGTTTGAACTTCGAGGGTCACTGGAAATTGGACAATAGATGGCGCTGCATGCTAACTCCTGTCACCAATCACAAGTTCAGAAATTGAAAACGTGCTGGACAATATTTCAGTGAAATTCGTGCGTGTGTTGGTGGGTGGATGCTGTTTGCCTATGCATTAAACCGTTAACTCATCCTAATCAGACTGAGACTCGTTCTTTCTTGCAAGTAACAAGGGAAGATGTCAGTGATTTAGCGAAGATTGTCTCTCTAAAGAAGATTAAGAGCGTGTCGACCTGCGTCTCCTTCGGTGTCATTCATTCTTTATGGTTTGTTAGCCTACAACTCGCCACACAGCCAAAGACAAAGACAAGACAAGAACATAGGCCTACAGAAAGACGGGTGAGCATTGAGGAATGGAATTTACATGATTGAAAATTGACAAATGCTAAATTTAGAAACCTTTTAGGCTATTTTTACAAGGTCCTATTCACCTAACATTTTTAAAGGAAACTGTATGACCAATGTTGCTCACTTACCAAGTGATATTTTAATTTCATGGCATTTGTAAACATGGGGGTACGTACACTACAAAAGGGGGTATGTGCACTACATCACTGTTTCTGCATCACATGGTAACGTAATGTTGTATGGCCATTTATTTTAATTTCTTTGGTGATAATAAGCACCATGTTGTTATTAAAAGGCAATTATTTCATTTGCAATGACCCTTCGTATTACTGAATTCCACATGGGGGTACGTACACTGCATTTTGTTAGCCTTTTTGGTCCATTTTCAACATAGCAGAACCCATTCAATATTCAAACCTTTGGTTTGTTTAGATATTGAATAATTTGCTGTGTTGCCAAGGCTGACATATGTTGCAGTTCTTTTCGTTACAGAGTGTGAACTTTAGTTTTTAACCTTCTTTACAGTAGGTGAGGATTAGAAACACAGAATTTACAAATTCTGTAACGAGTGCCTGTTTTATTATGAACCTTACCGTTTCTCAGTGATTACGCACAACTTCATCTAATTGACTCTGAAAGTGTTGCCTACTGGCTGGATAACCAGGCATCCACTGAATAGAAGGCCCGTTGTTATTGGATGGAACTGATTCTCTAAATCATGGACTGCTACAGTGGCGGATCTAGGATATCACAAGGGGGGCCAACATTTTGTCCGGCTGTAAGCATTTGCACAAACCACGAATGTAGATGCGTATAGCACCGAATGGGATGAGGTCGGGAGGGGGGTTTGCCCGCCCAGGAAATTTTTCTGTTTTTTCCTCTAAAATTCAAATTAATGAAGTATTATTCGAGAAAGAAGGCAAAAAACACAGAGAACGTGTCAAACAGGAAAAAACACACGTACCACAGACTTGAACTCACGACCTGGCGGATAGAGCGCGCGTGCTTTACCACTACACCACCACGATTTAACTTCTAATCTGGTGCTAAGAGACCTACTTGTTTATGGTCCACAGCGTTTGCGCGCGAAACCTTCTTCTTTTTGTAATGCTTATTACATGTTTTATGTTTTGTACAATCGGTTCTTAAGAAATTTGTTGTATTTAAAATAGTCTTCAAATGCCCAAAAGACTAAATCCGTTTTTCGTGTTGGCAATAATGACGGGATTGCTTTGGAAATCGTCTTAAGTTAAGTTTTGACAAAGAGAGAATTGTGAGTTTCTTTTTGATTCACCAAAGCTTCGATTAAAATTCACATCTTACCAGTAGTTTCTGTTTTTTCATCGTCACTCAGGTTCCATTTTCTTTAAAAAAATGAAGTAAATTTTCTTCATTGCACAGTGGAACAGACGACGGAAACAGACTCGTGGTGCGCAGCGCCATTGCCGGTTGCCTGGGATATCGCGGGAGAGCTTTTACTTTTTTTTCTTTTAATATTTATTACGAAATCTTCAGAATACAATGAATATACATAACCCAGAAAGCGCCAAGAGGCATTAGATCTGGGTAAAAAAATACAAAGAAGTTTATATACAATGATTATATACGAATACATAAATAAAAAACTGATGTTAAGAATACAATGATATGTGACAACGAATGAAAATAATTCATTTTCATACAGATGTATAAAATTCTATCCACTCACACAAAGAGATTTAATGTTATAAAGAAATTCTGATACTATTTCAAATAAAACCATATTTTCGTTTGAGTTAAGTTCTTGACATCCATATAGAAAGAAATTAA
>NMRA01000211.1:179284-254505 GCA_002633005.1 Phoronis australis
ATGTGCTATTCGACCAGTGCAGGCTTAAAATTCATGATGGTAGAACTTTATGAATTTCCTGCTGAAGTTAAAGACAATGTCATTGAAGTTGTTGATTTCCAAGCTCAAGACTTTCTACAAAATTGTGGTGCATTGCTGACAAACTTTGCTGTTAAATTACGATCATTTTACAGAAAATTGTGCATACGTAAATCCCAGGGCGAAATCTCACCGATTGACTGCCTCTCAGTCGTCGGTATTGCAACTTGAGTGCTTGAATAAAAATACTGTTTCAACTCAAGCAAATTACTAGTACTGATAGCGTCCCTAAGATTTTTAAGTTCCTGGAGAGTCGGGAATAACGACAGGTTAAGTCCAAATCTGTGCTAGATCGTGCCGTCCTGATGATCATAGGCCTACCCTGTAACTCGAGAAAAAATCTCTGGACATGTTGTTGTCACGTGATATTTGTTTTGAAGTTCGTCTGCGTGTATGAGTAAGCGAGCCCCTGCGTATCACCAGAGTTCATTTGCCAGAGTAAACGCAATCTAACAAGCTACATGTGCATTGTACACAATCAGAAAGCATTCATGTTTCATTCAGCACTTGCCGGTCTCATCTGCAAAAAACGTTCGACAATTGTCTCGGTAGCGTCCACATTAGTCGTCGTGTGGCTAGATGCATAGGTGACTGTCTGACAGTTATTTTTCGGTGTAAGGGTGTTTAAGCATTCACTGTCAGTAGTCATTTTATCGGATATTTGGCTTTAAAAACATCAATTATGATAAATCAAACAACCCCTCTTAAAAATAAGGCAAATTTTTTTATGGTGTTAGAAGTTTTCGGAAATTAGTGCCAATATTTATTTCTTGCTGATGCTGTAATACCCGTTTCATGAATGGATAGTTCCCAACTAATGTCTTCGATGAAAGCCGGTACATGTATGTAGAGCACACTTCCTGGTCACGTGCTTTTAACCCTGGTCGAAATTTTTTATTAGTCATCGATTTGCAGTTTTCACGTGTACGAAGAAATTTGGATTCCTGTTGAGGGCGGGAAATATCTACAATACATTCCTGTTGACAAGTACGCTGCGTCTGTTCTTAATGGCCAGACCATAGTACGACACATTCCTCGCAAGATCAGCAAAACTTGCATTCTTTTTGAGGTATGGCAGAAGTTTGATGTGTATAGTCTCGGCTGAATACCGACCGTGGTCTACAAATTACGCACACAATGATTTTTTTCAGGTCTGTCGGATATTACTGATAAATGGAAGACATTATTGTAGAATTTTAGGACTGTAGGTAAGGCATTTTTTGCATGTACACATTCATGGACTGGGCGCTTATTTTAGCAAAGTGTGAAAACCTCTGGGCGGCGCTTATAGGGGCATGGGCGGTTATTAGTGCGAATACGGTACGAAGTTTAAAAATTTTGTTATGCACAGGAATTTTACTACCATCTTCCCGACTTTCACTTACAACTGTGAAAGAGCTTGTCGAGAAAATTGTGGATTTTGTGGGAGTCCCTTAAGTCAAGGCTTGGAATTTTCTGCGGAAACGCGTATTTCCGCTTTTTTCTTTTATTCCCTCCGTGTATTTTCGTTATACTTCCGCGGAAAAAAAATCGAATTTGCCATAAAATTATCGCCGCAAATTGGTTTCTCACCGCGGCATTGCCGACGGCTCGAAAAGCGGAAACTGCTTTTTATGTTTCGGAGGAACGAAAATTGTAATAGTGGATCACAGGCGCTTGAATTTCCCGATGACTCGTAACCACACACAAGAAACATGCATTCTTAGTAGTGAGTGACGTCAGAGGCAATCTAGGAACAGATAAACTCAAGCGCCTGTGTCTGGGATAGCGTGGTTCATCAATGGCGTCTGCATTTGGTATAAAATCGCAGCGACAAATAGTGCGATTCTGCAGTCAAAAATGCGTGGAGCGAGGAGTAGACAGCATATTTCGTGGAAAAGTGGATAATAGAAACGGTCAATGTCTTCACAAACAGCATAAGTCAAGGTTTGTGCTCTGTAAACTTTGAGAGAGGAACGTTTACTGAGTGCGTGGGCGAGTCGCCTCGGCCGGACTAAGTTGGAGTCGGAGGACCGACTGAAAACGGATGAAACACTAGAAATAGCAATGCTTCCTGAAAGTAAATTCAACTGTAACCGGTTATTCGTTGGATTGGAATCGTAGGATGTGAGTGATGTATGAAATTCTTTTGTTTGATCCCACACGCACGCCCGTTGCTATTAGCTGCTAAGCCTTACGCCTTAGGCTAAGGCCTGACTGCTTGAGTGCGATTTTCTATGTGCCGCCGAAACAGGATACAAAGTGCTATTTCTGTTACTGCAAATGCGTTTTAAATTGCCTTTTATGTATTTCAATTTATTTTGACATTTTTCGTGTTCTATTTTGTGACTCAAGTTTTGCAGTTTTAGAGAAGTGATCACGTGGCAGATTCTGAATGATCTGATTGGTTTAAGCCATTGTTTAGAAATTCTGCCAGCCTATTTTCAGTGTCCTCACTGATAGTTGTTTCTTATGTCACTTAGTTTCTTCTCCACCAGCCTGGCTTATGAACAATTAACTCCTGTAATTACTGTTTGGACAACTTAGGATTGTGATTGATGCATTCTGTAAACTGTATGTTGTTTTTGACTTTCATTTTTCCATGCTAAAATTTGGGGTATGAGCCACAGGTTTTCATCTTGACTTTTTTCCATTTGCGTTGTAATTAATTTTTTGTTTGAATTAAATGTGCATATATTTCTGGCTTTCTAGATAATCTATGGATCAATTTTCATTTTTTTGTGTAATTTTGTATCGTAATTATAAGAATTGAAAATAATTTTATTGGTCTCCCTCTGTGCAGCAAATCAAGAATAAGCTCTTGCCACTCAGACTGCACATTTTTCATCATTATTATTTTAATTTTAAAAAGTAATTTTTGTTGTATCTAATTGCCTTCATTGTTGTTGCTGAAATAGATGTCAGGTACTGCTTAAGATGAGTGCGTTTTGCCAACACAACACAGTAACTTTCAATCTGTTGAGGTATGGTTTAGATTGAAATGTGTATTTAGGGCCGTAAAAAATTCCTCTTTTTTGTCATGGGTCATTCCAAGCCCTGTTAAGTAGGTAACATATTATTTCTGAAACACAATCGAAGTTGATTGCTGAAATGAAAAACAATGTTGCAGTAGACAAAGGAATTGTTATGTTAACCATGTTTTTAATGTATGGGTGGAAAATGGACTGAAACATTTGTGAACCAAAGGTATTAAAACTAGGACAACTGTTTGTAAGTTAAAGTCACAAACAAATTTGGGTGGAATTTTTGCCTGATTTTGATGCCTACTACATGCTGACTTCATGGCGCCATGTGCAATCGGAAGTTGCTTATGGAAGCTGAAGGTCACCAAATCGATCGCTGAAGGTACAGCATACAGAATTTGACAGTTGTGTTCATTCTGAGGACACAGCTGCATGCGATTTTGTGTGAGTGGGATGCAGGATGCACGGGTTGAATGATCACTGCTTTTGTGATGCTTGTATGAATCAAAGAATTTTATTTCTCCATATATGCCTGATAATGTGCATAACTCTTTCAGGATTGAATCGTCAGTGCCATGTACTTCAGCTGAATCCTCCGTCTCATCCCCCGACATAATATTTTTTGATGAATGACAGAGATACTGGGATGTGCCGCCAACCCATCCAACTGTAATTCAACCAAGAATTGTTCAGTTATTGAAGGACAGTGAGGATGACATGGACTGTCCGTCTTGTCAAGAATTCTAGTAGATCATATGGAGTTCCACACAACTCCAGTATCAGTACAAATTAAGAGTGGCATCTCAAACATAAAGCAATTTGTAAACTAAATGTCTAGCTTGCATCTCCTGTATTTTGCCAAGATGGTCCACTGATAAAAATAGTGATTATGATTGTGTGAAGGAGATGACCAACAAATAGTATGTGTGGCTGGCAACACTTGAAATTCTGGTGTGTTGGACACCCCGGATTTGGAGCATGTTGTCTGCTGTTCTGTGTGGTAAACATGCTGCTGGCAAGAACATTGTTTCTGTTGTCGGATTTAGGATGATGTCGATGGCAAAAGTGCAGAAGTTAGACTAGCAACACCAATGCTGAGTGAATAGAGATGTATTGAACTATGCTGTATGAAGTGCGTAATCCAGGATGTCATGGCAGTAGGGTACACTGTCTGGAACCCACGCGCATCCAATTGCTGAACATCCTCTTGCTTCAGACCATGTTCAAAGATGAGCATACCCACTTATGGAAATGAAGGAGATGATGATCTATTCCGTGTGTTACTGGACTGTTTCTTTGCATAGATAGCACCAGGCAGGTAGTTTAATGTATAGATGCCCCGTGTGACTTACCACTTGTGGAGGCTTTCATGTTGGTTATCTCACATATACGCTGATTTATTTTATTTAGGACCCTACAAAAATGTCCAATTTTCCCTAACTTTGGAATATGTTTCTCAGAGGGCTGATTGATTCAAACTGAGCTTTCAGGTAATATACTTTGTGCACTGTTCTTCAATTAAGTGCTGTTAGGAGTTGGTTTTAAATTCGTCCACTTTTCTTACAATGTTCTACGCAATAGAACGTTCCCGGTTTGTACAATAAAATCGACAAAAATGAACTATAACATTTTAGAGATTCATCTTGAACATTCAAAGGAAATTCGGTGACATTATTGAAGCCCTTGGTTTGCTAGACCAATCATTCAATGCGCATGTTATTTTCTTTTTTGATGAACTTCACTAAAATCACATGATCACATGACCCAATTAATGACAGACTGGTACAAAGGCAGAAATCAAATTCTATGGTGGAAATTGCCTTAAAAGGTCTGCATCTTTGTTCTACATTCCCTTCCAAGTTCTCTTTATCAATTACCAATCACCTAAGCAGACTGTTTTGAACAGCAAGTTCATTTTGAAAATGCTTTCCCTGACTCCTTTCAAGTTTGCTTTGGCTCCTCTCTTTATTCCACAGGCCAGAATTTAATGAAGTGGAAGGCTATGAGTGTCAGACCAGTGCAACTACCTCTGTGCTCCCTAATTGCAATTTTTATTTGTTTACCTTTGTGGCTGTATCCACAGACTTCATTGATATGGAACGTTTTATGAACGACACGATGCTGTTTCATTTTTGATGAATTTGTTGTCTAGGGGTCATTTTTTATGGGCCCACGTATTTAGATGTAGGTGCATATTGCTGACATCTTTTTGTGTTTGTTTGGCATCCGGCGTCCATGGCTATATCTCTTATAAACTCTTACAGGATCATAATGAGATTTGGCTGATGTGCTCCTATGGAAGCTGACAACAGTCATCGACAAGTTTCGGACGAATTTGACAACTACTGTGACCCCTAGTGGCAGGTAATTGTAATTTTTTTTTTACATTTTGCTCATTATCTTTTTAGTTCCGTGATGGATTTTCATGAAATTTAGCAAATTCATTTTTCGTACGGAGGCGATGACACCTTTCCGTTTTAAGACACATCCGACATATTCTGTTCCCCTGGTGGCAATTAAAAAATTTTTTCAGTACCTTTTTTAAGCATGCATTTCCAAATGCCAAACCGCTCAAAGGATTGTTATGAAAGTTGCAGATGTCTTCCTGATGAGAAGGCCGCGGCTGACAAATTCTCGGATGGGTTCGAATACTGTGGTGACCCCTAGTGGCAATTTTGTTGGCTTTCTCATTTTCTCTTTAGAGGATTTTTGTGAAATATGGCCGGTGAGGTTCAGGACAATCCAACTAGAGGTGTGTCTCCTGGTGGCAGTTTCCTATTTTTTCGTTTGCCTATCTACCGAGTTAGTTAATGGATTTTCATGCAAATTAACAAATGAAATTGCCCACTTATAAAAAGCCACCCATTGTTGTCCTATGCTGCTCCAATTTCTTCTGCAAGTGCTTAAGTGTAGGCGTACCTCCATTCTCCTACTCAGTCTCGACTGGTGGCACGAATTTCGATGATCTTGCCTGATTTTTGCCGAAGTATTCCTACTCATTTCTGTTTTCTTCCTGTTGTGGCAAACACACTGAAAGGATTTTTATATAAAATTGGAAGTGAACATGAACTTGGAAACACATTTAAAGGGTATTTTCTGACTTTGATACTCACAGTGGCAACTTTGTTTTAACTTGGAATATTTCCCAGGTCGCCAAACACCATTTGAGGTCACATTGGCGACCTGCAGGTCAAGCGCTGGTATTATGCTATATCACCTTTCCTTTTTGAAATGGACTCGATGTATTCTGCTGCTGTGCCACGTAGTGGCCATTCTCATTGTTTTCTATTGGCCTTCTTGTGTATATGCCAAAGTGTTCCGAGGAGGTGAGAACTATCATGAAAATTGGCATATTATGTATTCCTAATAACAAGAGCACGATTGACATGGATTTTCAGATGGGTCCAAGTATGTGGTGCCCCCTTGTGACATTTTTATGCGCTCACATATATGTGGACGCATTATGCCGTCATCTCTGTCCGGGTGGCGTCTGTTCGGGGTCCGTCCGTCCGGCGTCGGGCATTCGTTGCTCTAACCTCAAAACCGTCGATGTATGTTCATAAAATTTTGCATGCGTTCCTTTCGTGGATGGGACGGCATGAACGAACTTTCGGACGGATTTAAGTACCGGTCTGCCCCGTAGTGGCAGTTTTATTTTTTTACGCTTTCCTCTATATCTTCAAAGGTTTTCAGCTTATTTTCATAAAATGTGGCATGTTGGCATCTATTAGTGAGATGACGCTATCCACCCGTGTATGGATAGATTCAACGTCATTTGCTCCTCCTAGTGGCCATTTTTACTGTTTTTGAGTATGTTTTGGTCGTCCACCCCTCTATCAACCAAACCGCTGTGAGGGTGATTGTGGAACTTGGCATGTATGTTCTTACTATGAAGAGGATGACTGACGATGACTTCTGACAGTTTTGATGACTGTGGTGCCTCCTAGTGGCAGTTTTTTTTTTGGCTTATGGCTGTATCTCCTAAACCGTCTGCAGTATCTTTACTAAATTTAGTAGTGCATTTATATGATGTTGTCAAACGATGCCAACAACTTTCAGACGGATTTGACTACTGTTGTGCCCCCTGGTGGCAATTTTATTTTTTTATTTTAACCTCTGTATGTTCAAAGCTCCTCTACGTATTTTCAAATAATTTGGCGTGCAGGCTTCTGTTAGTGTGGTGATGCTATCTTTCGGTTTTCAGATGGAATCTACTTAGTTTGCGCCACATAGTGGCCATTTTTACCGTTTTCGAGTCTGTTTTTTGGCGTCCACCCCTCTATCAACCAAATCGCTTTTGGGATAATTGTGAAAATTGGCATGTATAATTTTCTGATGACTTCAGCTACTGTGACGCCTCCTAGTGGCAGTCTTGTTTTTTGCGCCCATGGCTGTATCTCCTAAACCGTTTCCAGGATGTTTACTAAATTTAGCAAGTGTATTTATATGATGTTCACAAAGAACAACTGTGACTTTCGGACGGATCTGACTTCTGGTGTGCCCCCTGGTGGCCATTTTAGATTTTACGTTTACCTCTGTATCTTCAATGGTCCTCAACAGATTTTCATAAAATTTTGAATACAGGCATCTGTTGGTGAGATGATGCTATCCTCTCATTTGTGGATGGAATCGAGGTATTTTAAGCATTTTTATGCGCCCACATATTTATATGTGGCCGCATTATGCCGTCATCTTCGTCCGTCCGTCCGGGTGGCGTCCGTCCGGCGTCTGGCATCCGCTGCTTTATCTCCAAAACCCTTTGACATACGTTCATGAAATTTGGCACATATGTTCCATTCATGAATGGGACGGCATGTGCGAACTTTTCGACTACCGGTGTGCCCCCTAGTGGCAATTTTAGTTTGTTACGCTTACCTTTGTATCTTCAAAAGTCCTGAACAGATTTCATGAAATTTGGTGTGTAGGCACCTATTAGTGAGATGACGCTATCCTCCTGTTTTCAGATTGATTCGACATAGTTTGCGCCACCTAGTGGCCATTTTTATTGTTTTCGAGTCTGTTTTTGTGTGTCCACCCCTCTATCAACCAAACCGCTTAAAGGATGATTGTGAAAATTGGCATGTATATGGTTACTATGTAGAGGACGGTTGACGATGATTTTCCGACGATTTGGACTACTGTGGCACCTCCTATTGGCATTGGCAGTTTTGTTTTGTTTTTGTGCCTAACGCTGTATCTCCTGAACCGTTCGCAGGATCTTTACGAAATTGTGTAAGTATATTTATATCATAATGATGTTAACAACGGATGATGACGACTTTTGGACGGATCCGACTACCAGTGTGCCCCCTAGTGGCAATTTTATTGCTGTTTTCAAATCTTGTTTTTGGCGTCCATCCCTGTATCAACCAAATCATTTGAAAATTGGCATATATGTTCTCAGTCTGAAGTCCTTTGACTGACTACTGTCAGTGGCACCTCCAAGTGTTCGTTTTGTTTTGCGCTCATAGTTGTATCTCCTAAATCCACTGCAGGACCTTTATTAAATTTAGTTAGTGTATTTATATGAAGATAACAACAGACGACGACGACTTTCAGGCAGATCCAATGGACACTGTACCCACTATTGGCAATTTCATTTTATTCTGTTTTCCTTTGTTTCTCTGAAGTTCCTTGGCAGATTTTTATGAAATATAGCATGTTCCTGTTTTTGGAAGAATTGTATGTTTTTGTGCCATCTAGTGGCCATTTTTATGATACAAATAAATAACCCTAAAACACGCCATTTGCAATGCATTCGTGGGCGCATTTCAATGCTCCGCATTGCTCTTGTTACCGTTTTCGAGTCTGTTTTTGGCGTCCACACCTCTATCAACCAAATCGTTCTAAGGATGGTTTTGAAAATTGGCATTTATGTTCTCTGTGTGAAGAGGATGGTTGACGTTGACGACTTTGACGTCTCCCATTGTAGTTTTGTTTTGTTTTGCGCCCATAGCTGTATCTCCTAAACCCACTGCTGGGTCTTATTAAATTTAGTAAGTGTATTTATAGAGAAGCTAACAACAGGCAATGACAACTTTCAGGCGAATCCAATGAACACTGTGCCCCCATGTGGCAGTTTTCATTTTATTATGCGCCCACATATTTATATGTGGACGCATTATGCCGTCATCTCTGTCCGTCCGTCCGGGCGGCGTCTGGGGTCCGGCGTCTGGCGTCCGGCGTCCGCTGCTCTATCTCCAAAACCCTTTGACATACGTTCATGAAATTTGGCACATATGTTCCATTCATGAATGGGATGGCATGTGCGAACTTTCGGACGGATCCGACTACCGGTGTGCCCCCTAGTGGCAATTTTAATTTTTTTACGCTTACCTTTGTATCTTCACAAGTCCTTAACGGATTTTCATGAAATTTGGTATGTAGGCACCTTTTAGTGAGATGACGCTATCCTCCCGTTTTCAGATGGATTTGACATAGTTTGCGCCACCTAGTGGCCATTTTTAGTGTTTTCGAGTCTGTTTTTGTGCGTCCACCCCTCTATCAACCAAACCGCTCAAAGGATGATTGTGAAAATTGGCATGTATATGCTTACTATGTAGAGGACGGTTGACGATGATTTTCCGACGATTTCGATTATGTGGCGCCTCCTAGTGGCTGTTTTGTTTTTTTTGCGCCTATGGCTATATCTCCTAAACCTTTCGCTAGATCTTTACGAAATTGTGTAAGTATATTTATATGATGTTAACAACGGAAGATGACGACTTTTGGACGGATCCTACTACTGGTGTGCCCCCTAGTTGCCATTTTAGTTTTTTACGCTTACCTTTGTATCTTCAAAAGTCCTGAACGGATTTTCATGAAATTTGGTATGTAGGCACCTATTAGTGAGATGACGCTATCCTCCTGTTTTCAGATAGATTCGACCTAGTGGCCATTTTTACTGTTTTCGAGTCTGTATTTTTGCGTCCACCCCTCTATCAATTAAACCGCTCAAAGGATGATTGTGAAAATTGCCGTGTATGTGCTTACTATAAGGAAGACAGCTGACAATGACTTTCAGACGATTTGGACTACTGTGGCACCTCCTAGTGGCAGTTTTGTTTTTTTTGCGCCCATGGTTGTATCTCCCAAACCGTTTGCAGGATCTTTACTAAATTTAGCAAGTGTATTTATGTGATGTTGACAACGGATGCTGATGACTTTAGGATGATTCTGACTACCGGTATGCCTCTATTGACAATTTTAGTATTTGCCTCTAGTGGCAATTTATAGTATTTTACATTGACCTCTGTACTTTCATAGGTCTTCAGGTGTATACTTTGTGTTACTTCGTGACTTTGAAGGACAAGTTCCAAGTAGAAATTTGTTTCTGGCATTTTAATGCTGTGCTAATCTCGTATGTTGATAAATTTGATTTTAATTCTATGTTTCTGTGGTGCTTTAAGCAACTGGTGTATAGGATGTGCTTGTATTATGAAGATTACTCACACTTTGCCCCTAGCCTATTGAGGAGACAATGACCATGCCTTTCCATTTTGCTAAGTACAACATACTACATATATGCCCTCTACTGGCCACTTTATGGTACCAATAAACAACCCTAGAAGGATACCGTATGCGGTGCAATTGTGGGCGCATTTCAACGCTCTGCGTTGCTCTTGTTCTGTTTTCCTTTGTATCTCTGAAGTTCCGTAGCAGATTTATATGAAATTTGGCGAATAGCTTTCTATTAAAGAAGGTATGACATATGCCCATTTTCGGTTGGATTGTACGTTTTTTGCGCCATCTAGTGGCCATTTTTATGACCAATAAACAACCCTAAAAGCACACCGTTTGCGATGCATTCGTGGGTGCATTTCAACGCTCCGCGTTGCTGTTGTTGTGAATGCTGCTGTGTCATTTAAATCCCTTTGCATGATGTTATGGAGGTTAGCTAGTGTGTTTCTAATAACTTGGCAATGCATAAACGGGTCGTATTACTACTTCACCTCCTCCCAATGCTAATATTTTCACATTTACCTGTATAATCTTTTGTGTTCCATGGCCGATTTGTATGCGCCCATGTGGACGCATTATGCCGTCATCTCCATCCGTCCATCCGGATGGCGTCCGTCCATCGTCAGGTGCTTTATCTCCAAAACCTTTGACTTACCTTGATGAAATTTGGCACATATGTTCCATTCATGAATTGGACAGCATGAGAGAACTTTCAGACAGATCCGGCTATCGGTGTGCCCCCTAGTGGCAATTTTGGTTTTTTACGCTTACCTTTGTGTCTTCAAAAGTCCTGAACGGATTTTCATGAAGCTTAATATGTAGGCACCTATTAGTGAGTTGACGCTATCCTCCCGTTTTCGGATAGATTCAACATATTTTGCGCCACCTAGTGGCCATTTTTACTGTTTTCGAGTCTGTTTTTGTGTCCACCCCTCTATCAACCAAACCGCTCAAAGGATGATTGTGAAAATTGGCATGTATTTGCTTACTGTGAAGAGCACGGTTGACGATTTTCCGACAATTTTGACTACTGTGGCGCCTCCTAGTGGCAATTTTGTTTTTGTTGCGCCTACGGCTGTATCTCCTAAATCGTTCGCAGGATCTTTACTTAATTTAGCAAGTGTGTTTATATGATTTTGACTACGGATGACGACGACTTTTGGACAGATCTGACTACTGCCCTGCCCCTAGTGGCAATTTTAATTTTTTTATGTTTAACTCAGCATCTTCAAAGGTCCTCAACAGATTTTCATAAAATTTTAAATATAGGCATCTACTGGTGTGATGAAAATATCTTCCTGTTTTTGGATGGAATCGAGGTGTTTTGCACCACCTAGTGGGCATTTTTTGCTGTTTTCAAATCTTGTTTTTGGTGTCCACCCCTATATCAACCAAATCTTTTGAAAATTGGCATATATGTTCTCAGTGTGAAGATGACCTTTAATGATGGTGAATGTCTACTGTGGCGCCTCCTACTGGTAGTTTTGTTTCGCGCCCATAGTTGTGTCTCCTAATCCCACTGTAGAATCTTTACTAAATTTAGTAAGTGTATTTATATGAAGAAAACAAGAGACGACAACAACTTTCAGGCAGATCCAACGGACACTGTGTCCATTTAAGTGGCAATTTCATTTTAGTCTGTTTTCCTTTGTTTCTCTGAAGTTCCTTGGCAGATTTTTATGAAATATGGCATATTCCTGTTTTTGAATGGATTGTATGTTTTTGCGCCATCTAGTGGCCATTTTTATGATACCAATAAATAATCCTAAAAGCACACCATTTGCAATGCATTCGTGGGCGCATTTCATTGCTCCGCGTTGCTCTTGTTTTGAAATTTTATCTTATTTTGATACTAGTAGGGCTAGTAGCTTTGTATGTTCAGGAGGCTATGACACCTTTCCCAGTTTCAGTGAGTTGGGTTTAACTTGTTGTGCACCATCTAATGTCCATTTCCATGATACTAATAAGCACCTGTAGAAGGCCATCATCTACAGAGCAGTCTTGGGTTCATTTCAGCACCGTACTTAGCTTGTGTTTCAAATCAATGCATAATTCCAAACTGTTGTTTCTTCAGGTTGTTATAAGGAAGTATATTGGCCAGACGTTCAAGTAACTGCTTGAAAAATGGCAAAGTATGGGGGATCTTGATGCTAGTTGGGTTCCTTGGAGTTGACAAAAATGACCTCATGAAATGGCGCAAGGATGAACTACTGGTTTGAAGCCATGACAGTCTACCTCAATAATCACTTTCAGGTATTTTGCACAAGAAAGTTGCAATCGTTTTTCAGTTTTTATAATACTCTATCATTCTGAGCTCTTCCTTCTGTATGTGAATTTCAGGTGGTTCAAGTAAATTGTTCTGTTTTATAAAGTTATTTTTTTCAAAATAGAACATTTTTTTGTATTGCAATATTGATTTCTTTGGCACTTTTTCGATACTGGATTTTAATCTGTTCTTTGTTTGGAATTACAGATAACATAATTTAAAATTTAAAAGTTTGTAATGTCTTTGTCTTATTCCTTGACAGACAGAGCAAACTAAGATGGCAGCAGAGGCAAGTGGTTACTTTCCCCGCGATTCTGAACATGTTCCTGATGCCTACTTGTTAGCGGGGCAGGTAAAATAAGCTTGTTGGCATATGAAAAGGTGTAAGGTGATGTCATTCTTTCTTGTGAAATTGTGGATCACCAGTTATTCTGTCCTCAGAAGTAGCTTGTCCATGTTCCAAGCTGTAGCATAATGTTTTGCTGTCACATCCCAATGAGCAAACACACTTAAACCAAACATAGTTTGAAATGAATGTTACCAAATATTGGTCAAACTGTACTATACCACTATACTACTTAAACATGTGTCATGCATCATAAGTCATGTCCAACCTAACTGATTTTGCCTTGATTAACCTTAGTTGTGTTGGCTTTGAAATGAATATTGTGCATTTAGTTTTGCTATATCAGATATGTACCACTGGAATGGGGGAGTGTCTGGGAATGGGCCACAACCCAGCTAAGTAGAAACACTAACTCTCTGGGATAAAGACAAAGAGCGCAAAATGGTGATAAGGGTGGTCATTCTCAGTGAAGATAAAAGAAGCTTAAAAACAGGCCTCTTGCCATTTTCGTTAACAGGCAACTAGGCCAGCTGCCATATTTATAGCGATGACCTAATTCGACAACAAGTAGTCTATTATGTTATATAATTCCAAAATTTGGGACAGAGAATAATTGCATACACACCAATTCTACATGTGATTATGTTCGATTATTACAGCTGAAATACACACATCATAGATGATATTTAAGGTCAATGTTGTGTGTATTTTCATGTGTCGAATACAGTTAGACTTTACACCAAACTTTCTGTGACACATATTGTATTCGTACGTCCTGTCCTGTACGAATAGCATGATGCTGTTTTGAAACTCTTCAACTTGGCAACTCCACAAACTGTGTCAATGACATAGTGAGAGGCTCAACATATAGTTATGTTTATGGCCATATAATTAGCTTCATTGCTGCAACAAGGTATTTTAGGATGTAGCTTTTGCTTCAAAGTGCTGCACTGATCGCACTTAAAGCCTTTAGGTAGGGGCTGTGCGTATTTTCAGGTGTTGAATCAAGTTTAACCAAAGATCGACCTAAATGATGCATGCAGACTATGCCACTTCAAACATGTGTCATGCATAATAAGTCGTGTCCAACCTAACTGATTTTGCTTTGATTAACCTTAGTTGTGTTGGCTGTGAAAAGAATATTGTGCAGTTAGCCTGGGAATTGACCCTGACCAGGTAAATAGAAATAGTAACTCCTTGGGGTCATGGCAGAGGGCGCCCTCTGCCATGACCCCAAGGAGTCAATCCCAGGCAAGATAGAAGAAATGAGAAATGTGCCAAAAACAGGCTTCTGATTAGAAATGCGTTACAAATAATCTCGGGCTTATCTTACCTTTACAAGTTCTTGAAATTCATGTGTTCTTTCATAAATGTGAATAATGTAATTTAAAAAATGTTGTTTAAAAAAATTGAAGCAAGTTAACAGGCATGATAAGTCACCAGGATTCTATGCATAATATCGTGTTGTGCCATTAAAAAAATGGGCATAATACTTCGATTACCTCAGCCATTATGTAAAGCATAACTGATGGGCTAACCTCATTGTATATATATTACAGTTATAAATGCATCAATAATAAGGCACAAAATGGACATAGGTACACTACAAACAGAAACAAGCCTTTGAACCAAGCAGGACCACCAGGTATGTGCAAAGCAAGTAGCAATACAAACCTTCAGTTCATAGTAGCTAGTTTACTTCAGCCTGACAGCTTGATACAAATGTGACAAAGCAAAGTGTTCGTTATAAAGACGACCGAGAGTATAACATTGATACAGATATACAGCGATTACTGAAAGTAAAGTGTACAATAGAAACATGATCACTCTATCATAACAAGTGCAGTTCAACAGACATTCCCGTCATGAAACAGATTAACAACAAACTGGTCTAAACATTCTCCTGCCTATGACAGTTGGCCACACTAACTTACTAAAAGCAATGTGTTACTTTGCAGTCTCTCTTGCCAACTCCTGGTCAATGACTCATGAAGTGTTCATAACTATCAAACAGATGGTCTTGAAAGCCAGTGGTTGGTGACACTCTGGTCACCAAAAAGAAGCCAAAAAACATGCTTCTGATGAGAAGTGCGTTATCCTTGACCTCAGAGTGGTCTTACCTCACAAGTTCTGGAAATTCATTTGTAGTTTCTCTCTCAAATGTACTATATTTGTATGAAAGTGATGGATGTTATTTAAAAAAAATAAACTATGGTAACATGCACTGTCAGTCACTGTGATTCGATCCATAACATCACATCATAGTTCAATGTGACTGTGTTACCTCAGCCATCATTTACAAAGAACACAGTGCAAGGTACAAAACAGACATGTTCAGTACAAAGAGAAACGAGGGTTGCAACAAATCGGGATACACCAGCATAATGCAGACCAAGTAGCAATACACACAAATGCGACAAAGCAAGAATACACTAAGCAGAATCACAGCAAAGCAAGGAGAGCACACTGAATTAATCAGAAGCAGGTTTACAGTTACGGGTGTGTAAAAACATAGTAATTAGGTGTACAAAGTTCAAACGAGGACACTCACTTAAACGTATCCAGCTTATTGTTACAAATACGACCAGAGCAAGAGTTAACCACATAAACAGATACACACTGTGGTTACTCGACAAGTTTGAAGGCATAGTTATACACAATAGTTTGTTACAACGCAGACGTGAAACAACACACAATGGGAAGGGTAGCCATCAAGAGAAAGGAAAGCAGAAACACCGCAACCACGAGTACAGACACTCAACACTGTGGTGCTATTCATTCCATTGGAGATACACACCAACTCGACACAAATAAAAAATCAAAACACAAGCCAAGATGGAACAGTGGTACATTCCAGAGACTGTCATTACTCTAATGTAAACTGTACAACATCAGTCTCTCATAACAACTGCAGTGAATGAAACACACTAAAAACATTATCGAACTACTATTATTAACCATACTGTTGGGTATGACAGTCGATCAGTGAAACTAAACTACTAATAACAGATACACTACTTTGAACTCCCTCCTGCCAACTCATCGTCAACAACTTGTATAAAATGTTCGTAGCTAGTAAAGACACGGCCCTCAAAAGCCAGCGGTAGGCGACATGTTGGTGGTTGGGCAAAACGTAAACATTTTCCGAACACTTCCATCGGTCTTCTCCTTAGGCGATGTGTATCGCTTCTTCATTCCACTGCACTTTGGTATTTTGCAAAATGCGCTAAGCTTGATTGATTTTTTCGGCATTGTGGCCTTGGGTGGTTGAGGAGGCGGCGGTCGAGTGAAAACGAATCCTGACGTGCTCGTGGATGGCAGGGACACAGAAGGCCCTTGTGTTTGCGCTGGCACTACCAGTAGAATTGGTGTTTCCCTGACTTGAGTGGTGATCTTTGGCTTGTGCTCATCCACACTGGTACGGACTTTCTCTAGACGACGTTTACCAGCCTTGTGCTCTTATCACCGAGTATTGTACTTCGGCACGTGCAACGGGTGGTAGATTAGAGGGCAGAGTTGGTGCTGCTGGCAGACTTTTAGAAGAAATCACCCTACTGTGCGGTACGACCTTTGGCGCTGCAGTGGCCAGAAAGTTTGATCTCTTGTCTTCTTTTGAGAAAAATAACGAGATTGACTTGTTGATATTAGGCAACGCCATGTTTAAGTTGCACAATATCGGATCATCACGTACACGGCTCGAAATTCGCTGGTACAGGCATCTGATGGCAGTGACAGACTTGGTCGGAGAAGATGTCTGAATGCGGTTTCTCAACATCTTCATCAGCAAGTAGAGAAGCCTGGACTCTTCCATAACGGTGGCAGCTTGTGCGAACCTCATCCAGCCGAATTTGTTTTTTTGAGCCGAGCTGTTTTCAAGATTCCGGACCAAGACATCTGCCAAACAAAGTGTGGCCCCACTTCCGACTCGTACTTTTTAACAAAGTTGCGAGCAGACTTGTCATGGTCGCACAGGAGAGCTGTGGTGCTGGCGATCTTTTGACGAACGTCAGCCGGCACGAGATGTTTATCGCCTCCATCTCCTAGCTCGAGCAAAGCCAGGGCCAAACGTTCGACTTCCTCGAAGCCAGGAAGGTGCAGGTGCCGCGGCAATAACACATCCTGTATAGCGGGGCTATCTTCCTCTTTAACATGCTCATCAGAGGTCAGCACAAGATGACTCGAGCAGAGGTCATGGATTGCATCTTCCGTGACATCAATTTCCTCATCGCCCAAGGTGTCTTCTTCATAGGCCTCGTCAGCTCCGTCTTTAGCCTGTTCTTCTTCGGCTTCAAATTAAAACATAACCTTTAAATTTATGTCCGTGAAAAAGCAATAAGTGTGGAAAAATCTACACTAGACCATAGATCGAACAAAGCTATTACTTTTGGAATTTAAGATTCTAGCAGACTGACCAAGAGATATTTGACTATATCTAAGCATAACTACAAAAACTGTCACCAGTCAATACTTGTAATTTTCCCGGAACTTTTTGTTCCACGTGCAATATGAAGCCAAAGGGCTGTAGATTCAAAGTCTCTGATACAGAATACTAGATAACAAACCTCTCTCCATGTAATACTGCTTTGGCCGAAATGCAGTCGTCTGGGTGTAAGCATACTCCACTCCAAGCAGTTCCTCCTCCATTGGGTCCAGGTACTGGTCAGGATAGGGCATGGGTGCAGCAAAGTTGGGCTCAAACAAGTGCTCCTTTCCAAACAGCACTTCTGCCTGCTGGTTCAAGCGTTGTATGCGACGAGGGTCCAGACACGACGACAACCTCCCTTTCTCGTCAGCCACGCTCAAGGTCTCTATGCGTGCATTCCACTGTACAGCAAAGGATATTAGATACACCTGAAATTATTTAGCATGGGCAGGATTAAAGCCATTTTGGAAACGATTAAGGTAGGTGCTGCTGCAATGCTGGTTATATTGACACATACCTGAAAGGGCACAATGGCACATCTTTTGGACGGCACAGCATTCAACAGATGCGCGTGTAAGCCTTCTAGCGAGTTGCTGCCTCGTCTGCGTCTGAACTTGCTGTGGGTCACACCATTCATTGTGACGATTTTTGTTGCAACGTACATCACAACACCAGGAGGGTCCTGTTATTAAAAGAAATTTGTTGTTAGGACATATCTGAATAAACGTTATTTCATATCAGGATTGCAATCACTAATTTTAATTCAAACAATCATTCACAACTTTTTCACCTGCATGCAACTCAGATGTTTGCTGGCAATTTACCAGTGGTAATTCACTGCCTCAGTCGACTTGAACAGCGGAATGCCATCGACGTCCAGTCCAGCGGGTCCCTTGAACTAAGCAATTATTCCTTTAATAGCAGAGGCGGTCTCCTGAAACAGAGTAATTATCAAATTAAATAGGTAAGCAGACTGAAAAGAAGCATGAAGTTAACAGTAGTATTTCAACAAGCCTTAAGAAATGATTCACTTGCTTCTACAGCTACAACACATTTTTACTTCAACTCCGCAAGTGACTGGCCGAACGTAGGACTTAAGCTGCGAAGGCTTCAGAAAATGAAATGCCATCATCTGCATGACAGAGTAGGAAGCATATAGTTCTTCATTACCTTTTCTCACAGCATTCACTAACAGCATCATGTCCTTGTTGTAAGCAAGGAGGCCGCCAGCCAGGGAACTCACGAACAGACCGTACTTGGCATGCGTCTGCCGAATGACCACACTGTCCCACCGGTGAAGCCAGTGCCTGATATCTAGTCTTACGACCATTCCCTCTTCGATCCACTCTTGGAAGAGTGTTTCCAACCAGTATGTGCCACCATCACTACAACAAAAAAAATGAAGTTTCATATCTTTTCAAACACACAGTAGCAACATTTGTTTTCCAAGGCAAACACTTACCACCAACAGTTGTCCGCATAGAGGATTTTCGGAGGTGGGACATTGGCACGCTTCAACCTCGACATGAGACCAAGCGTAAGCTTCCAGTTGGACTCTTCAGACTCGTCGGAGACAACTACAGTGGTTAAGAACTGTCTCCACTCATTAAGGACACTCGTGACATACTGAAAGGTTCTACTGCCGTCGCCATATATTTTGTTGAGAACCTAAAATCAAGCCAAGAAGAATTTACACATATTTTTATTAAGTTTTTTAACGCGTTACTCAGCTTTAAAGGTATATAGCTTAGAAAGCATGTTTACAACTAACCCTACTATACCTACCTGCTTGGTTCCATCAATGGACAGTATCTCTCCAACCGTGCTGAGGATCATGGCACGGTTATCTGGCAAACGCTCCATTTCCATAATCATGTGGGCACGACGCAGGGTCCGGGTAGAGGGTAGTGGTGTAACTCCCAGCTGGTTTCAGGAATGAGAGAATGTTGCGTTGAGTTGACGCTGTGTTTTGTGCCGAGTACAGCAAGGTCTGGTATTGATCACACCTTTCCATATACCATTCGTCGTGACCATGATGCAACAAACGCTGCACCTGGGACATTGACACAGCATTGATGCGGTCGTTGAGTAACGTCACCACCCACTTGTCATTGGTACGCTTGCCAACCAAGATTGTTGGAAACAAACTACGTACGGCAGGAGCCAGACTCATTAGAATTCGCGGACTGTACACATGCCATACGTATTGCTGGCCCGAAGAATCCTCTTTTTCACAATGTTCCGAATAGACTTGTCGTGGAGAGCTGCGGTGCTGGCATTCCTTTGACAAACGTCAGCCGGCAAAAGATGTTGATCACCTCCATCTCCCAGCTCGAGCAAACCAGGGCCAATTGTTCCACTTCCTCGAAGCCAGGAAGATGCAGATGACGTGGCGATAACACATCCTGCATAGCAGGACTATCTTCCTCTTAGACGTGCTCGTCAGAGGTCATGGATCGTATCTTCCGTGGCATCAACCCCCTCATCGTCCACGGTGTCTTCCCCATCGGCCTCGTCACCTTCATCTTTAGCTTGTTCTTCTTTGCCTTCAAATTAAAACATAACATTTAAATTTATGTCCGTGAAATAGCAATTGGTGTGGAAAAAATCTTCACTAGACCATACATTGAAAAAGCAGAATACACTATGCTCTCAAAGGATACACACCTCCATACAGCTCAAATGTTTGCTTGCTGTTGCCCAGTGAAAATCAACTGCCTCGTGTGACATGAACAAAGGAACTCCGTCCACATCCAATCCCGCAGGTCCCTTGAACTCCTCAAGGACGCTGTCTCCTGCAAGATTTAACATCAAATGAACAAGTCACTTCAAAGCTTCAGTGCTTGTACAGCATTACGTAAAAACAATATCCAGAGTATAACAACACTCACCCATTGAGCAGTAAGAACAATCCCAAAATTCTTATGTGGTGAGTTTATAGTAGCTAACTTACTTCTACGCCACGGTTTATTCTTTGCACGTGTGACTTGAGATGATGTGGCTTCAGGACTGGCATCATCTGCTCATCCTTGTAACCAGAGTACAGTTCTTCGTTTCCTATGCCCACTGCTTTGGCAACCTGCAACACGTCACGTTCATTGTAGACCAGTAATACACCTACCATGGCAATCATTAAGATGCCATACTTGGGGGTGGCTCTGTTTGACGACAAATCCATCCCATCGATGAAGCCAGTGGCGGTTATCCAGCCGAACCAGCACACCCTCCTTGACCCAGTCTTGAAACAGTGTTTCGCACCAAGAGGTTTCACCATCACAAAATACAAAGATATAAAAATGTACTAATGATAAAGAATTTTGTAAAACACAGTCTTAGACTCCCTCCACATAAACTGGTATTTTTCGCCGCAAACCAATGCTCAGTCTCTTGACACGATATACCACCTTGCTAGTGGTGTTGAAAGCGTTCAAACCAGCGATTACGATGAAAAACGAATCAATAAAGTATGTTGGGTTGGAAAATCCGACTACCGGTGTGCCCCCTAGTGGCAATTTTAGTTTTTTACGCTTACCTTTGTATCTTCAAAAGTCCTGAACAGATTTTCATGAAATTTGGTATGTAGGCACCTATTAGTGAGATGACGCTATCCTGCCGTTTCCAGATGGATTCAACATAGTTTGCACCACCTAGTGGCCATTTTTTACTGTTTTCGAGTCTGTATTTTTGCGTCCACCCCTCTTTCAACCAAACCGCTCAAAGGATGATTGTGGAAATTGGCGTGTATGTGCTTACTATAAGGAAGACAGCTGACAATGATTTTCAGATGATTTGGACTACTGTGGCACCTCCTAGTGGCAGTTTTGTTTTTTTTTGCGCCCATGGCTGTATCTACCAAACCGTTTGCAGGATCTTTACTAAATTTAGCAAGTGTATTTATGTGATGTTGACAACGGACGATGACGACTTTAGGATGATTCTGACTACCGGTATGCCTTAAGTGGCAATTTTAGTATTTGCCTCTAGTGGCAATTTTAGCATTTTACTTTGACCTCTGTATTTTCATAGGTCTTCAGGTATATACTTTGTGTTACGTCGTGACTATGAAGGAAAAGTTCCAAGTAGAAATTTGTTTCTGGCATTCTAATGCTGTGCTAATCTCGTATGTTGNCTCTAGTGGCAAGTTTAGTATTTTACATTGACCTCTGTATTTTCATAGGTCTTCAGGTGTATACTTTGTGTTACTTTGTGACTGAAGGAAAAGTTCCAAGTAGAAATTTGTTTCTGGCATTCTAATGCTGTGCTAATCTCGTATCTTGGTAAATTTGTTTTTAATTCTATGTTTCTGTGGTGCTTTAAGCAACTGGTGTATAGGATGTGCTTGTATTATGAAGATTACCCACATTTTGCCCCTAGCCTATTGAGGAGACAATGACCATGCCTTTCCATTTTGCAAAGTATGCCCTCTACTGGCGACTTTATGGTACCAATAAACAACCCTAGAAGGATACCGTATGCGGTGCAATTGTAGGCGCATTTCAACGCTCCGCGTTGCTCTTGTTTATAATTGCACAAATTGTAAACCATGGTATGGTTCTTATTTACTTTATTTAGAAATTTGGCAAGGGGACATTGTTGGTCATTTGAGGCTAAATTGAAGAGCATTTACTGTAGTAATTTTTTCTTCAAGTGTCGAGTAATGTTTGTTGATCTGAAGCGTATAGACCCCATTCACGCCGACAGGAGGCGCATTCCAAAACGAGGCTCGCTACGATAGCTCTGTTAGCTTATCGGCATAGTTCTGTGTTTCAACAGATTCTGAATGATCTGATTGGTCTAAGCCATTGTTTACAAATTCCGCCAGCCTATTTTCAGTGTCGTGGTAGTCATTTCTTATGTCACTAGTTTCTTCTACACCAGCGTGGCTTATGAAGAATTCAAGTCCTGTAATTAGTGTTAGAAACTGAAAAGTTTGGCCAGCTTAGGATTGTGGTTGATGCATTTTATAGTTTAAAGTGTGTTTTTGACTTTCATTTTTCCCTGCTAGCAGTTGGGGTATGAGCCACAGGTTTTCGTCTCAATTTTTTTCCATTTGCATTGGAATTAAATTTTTTGGAATTAAATGTGTATGTATTTCATGCTTTCCTGGATCGATTTACAAATTTTTTTTTGGTTTTTATAATTTTGTATCGTAATTATCAGAATTGAAGATAGTTTTAGGCTTATAGGTCTCCCTGCAGCAAATCAAGAATAAGCTCCTGCCACTCACACTGCAAATTTTTCATCATTATCTTTATTTTTTAATTTTAAAAAACATCTTTTGTTGCATCTAATTGCCTTCATTGTTGTTGCTGAAATAGATGTCAGGTATTGCTTAAGATGAGTGAGTTTTGCCAACACGACACAGTAAGAGGTAATCTTGTGATAATAATGTTTATTTTCGATCAGGTATAGTTTAGATTGAAATGTGTAGTCAGGGCTGTAAAAATTTCCTCTTGTTGTCATGGGTCATTCCAAGCACTGCATCAGGAGAACTTCCATTTACTGAAGCTTCAACGAAACTTCTCTTACTTTTCGCACTAGACTGCGTTATGGAAGTTATCACTAAATGGCAATTCAGTCATCAAAGTAAACACCATATGGAGCAGTTCATTCGTACTCTCAAACGAACATCGAGTGGTGGGTTCGAGGCTAAATGAAAATTGTTCTCCCACCATTTACCAGTGTTTATGAAAAATGATCAGTGTCGATCTTCATAAAATGTGTATTCTTTTATTTATTTATGTGAGTCTATTGAGAGCACTTCAGCGATGATTCAGTAACAAAGAACAAGGAAGTAGAAAGTACAGAAATTTTATTAGTTTTTGTTCCTTCTGATTGTTAAGAATGTTCTTGTATGAAAAAGGCTGTAGGTTTCAAATAGTACTGCCAGTTTCTTCTGAATCAAATGAAACTTTTGGTTTTTATCCATCATAAATTTATTAGAAACATAATACAGAGACAAGACATTAAGATATCAAGCTGGTTATGGTAAAATCTAACAAATTTCTGATCAGAATAATTGCAAAAATTGCCTTTTCCTCATTTTTTAAAGTCTTACATATTTGTGAGTACCTAGAAGTTTTCAAAAATTTTGTGCACTGTCACATACCATACAAACCTTGTCCATGATAAAGTATTAATTTGATGCTATAAGAAAACAATAAGGAAATAATATTTCAGCTGTCGGCCATATTGTAGCCAAAATTGGTCAGATTTTACCATACATTTCGAGCATCATTAAATTTGTTACAGTCTTCTAGAGGTCCTTTCATACTAACGTCAATGTGTCAATGTTTTGAGGAGTTGTGGTCAGTATGAACAGTTAACTTCAGTCCTGAATTGAAGTTTACAGCACCAGTTAACTACTTCACAGTAAACAAGTGGATTTAACAGTGAAACGTTGACGCTACAGTGTATGAGTATGAACTATCAACTTCTTTCTCACCGAAATCATCCCCAGGGGCCACGGCTATTGCCAACAGTGTCATTGCTAATACTTGCTCGACTTATCACCAACCATATTAGACTTAAGTCATACACGTAAACGTTCTCTAGTTGTCATATTGAGAAAATCTTAGCACTTATGGACGAGAAACCAACTGTTTCTAAGTCTGCCTCAAACATCACCTTATGCATCAGCGCCACCTTGCGATAACTTCTATGATGACAGCGACACAGCGTCATCTACCATTCACTTCGATGTTGTGAACTACTTAAGCTGGTATAGACGCTTCATTTTGCTTAGCAGTTTACATTATATCTGAGTTCAGTTAGTATGAAAGGGCCTTATAATAATGTACAGTGAAGAAGTAAAGTATAACTTGTGAAATGCTCACAGATCTGGTATGTGAAACTATCTTCTACTAAATGTCAAAAAAATTTACCACACTCGCTACATTTGATATATGCGAATTTGCAAACACTTATTGCAATAAAGCATCTTACTAACACTGTGTGTAATACAGAAATGCTAATTGCATTATTTTACTTTACCTCCACCAGAGAGTATGAAAAGCTCTTTTTTTCTGTAACTATGGTAATATACTGGTAAATAAGACAAGTAGAATAGACATGGAGATGTTGGATATGAGTATTAAGATCTTTAAAACACCGTCTTGATGTTTACTGCTAATAGAAGAAATCTGAGAGTATGGCATGGACTAGAACTACTGTTTAAGTGAAAACTTACTTCTAAAAGGTATTTAACATTAAGTTAAGAATTTGTGGATAATAAATGCTGCATTTCTTGTGTGAGAGACGAGATTCCTCAGTAGCTGGATGTTGGTAGTAGTGTTTGATAGCAACCACAAGGTGGCATTTTGGTAGACATTTTTCCCACAATCCTGTTGTACACTTGCCTTAGGAACAAGATGATTGAGTACTAAAGTAAAACTTATCATAAGACAGTTTAATCATTGCTGCCACAAATTAGGTAATCTGTACTTAGTACCACTTGGGTCTGGTTAACTTGTGCAAGCAACTGGCTTTGTGTGTGGGAATGGTGTCATGCGCACTCTCCTTCCACAACATTGTGCAGAGCTGAGCTTCTACACTGACAATGCTAGCAGGTTGGATCACTGTTACAGCATGACTGTACATGCGATTTTGAACTAGTAACTAAAATTATGCGGGTAGGTTACGATAAAGTCTCGCTAATTTTGGATAAAAATAATTGGCACTCGTCTTCTAATGTTATTGTGAATTTCCAATTTCAAAAAATATTAGATGTTTGCAAAATTCGAAATGCAGAAACGGTATTTATTTAAAAAAATATTTACTTGTCCACCATGTTGTGTCCTTACTCAGTGAGATTTTTTCATAAGCACTGAAAATTGCAACCCTAGTTCAAGAGTTGCTTGAATGCCAAGTGCTTTTAAGACCTGTTGTGCGCGCGCATGTGTGAAGCTAGGCCAGCGCCACTCTTGAACTCACGACCACATAGGGTACAGGTTAAGTTGTTAGACGATCTGCTTTGGGGCTGGGGATTGGCAGGCTTCGGCATTTGGTGAGTGGAAGTGGGGTAATAACCAACATTTGGACGAACCTGCATAGGACTTTGGTCATAAGTTGGTGAAGCCTGGTGTGTACGCATGTGCGATGCTAGACCAGCTTCACTTTTGCACTCACGGCCGCACACTGTGCAGGTCAGGTCGCGTTCGGGTTTGGTATACTTAGGCATTGGATTAATATCAACTTGATGGCGGACGTTGGGAGTGATGTGCTCAGGCTCATCAGCTCGTGAACCCTGATGTGTACGCATGTGTGAGGCCAGACCAGCCGCACTTTTGCAATCACGGCTGCAAACAGTGCAAGTCAAATTCCGTTGGGGTTTGTGATTGGCATTGCTAGGCATTTGGTAATTGTTAGACTCGTAGCGATTGGTGGGAGTGATGTGCTCAGGCTCATCAGCTCGTGAACCCTGATGCGTGCGCATGTGTGAGGCCAGACCAGCCGCACTCTTGCAATCACGGCCGCAAACAGTGCAAGTCAAATTCCGTTGGGGTTTTGGATTGGCAGTCTTAGGGATTTGGTAATTATTAGACTGATAGCGATTGCTTGGAGTGATGTGGTCAGGCCCATCAGCTCGTGAACCCTGATGTGTGCGCATGTGTGAAGCCAAACCTGCCGCACTCTTGCAATCACGGCCGCATACAGTGCAAGTCAAATTCTGCCGGGGTTTGGGATTGGCGTGCTTAGGGATTTGGTCAATATTAGTTGCATACTGAGCGTCTAGAGTCATATGTTCAGGTATTTGCTCATAAACTATTGCGTCGTCTCGGAGCACAGGAGTTTTACTCCTCAATATTCTTTGATCATGCTCTTGTTGACCTTCATGTGTACACATGTGTGACACTAGACCTGTTCTACTTCTACACTCATGGCCACACACGGTACACTTAAGGTGCTTTGAAAGATTTTGACTAGCCAGAATGATACTTCCGTTCTTCAGATCACCATGCGTACGACTGTGCGCTGCTAGGCCTGGTCTGGTACGATACACGTCACCGCATATCGTGCATGTTAGGTTGTTATTGTCTTGGTTTGAGTTAAGTGTATCCTTTCTGGTTCCTGGGCCGTCATGATTTGTCATCTGATGGAATACTGCGAACAAAGGTCTGTGGTCAAAGCAGTCATACTTTGCGCCAACCTTTACATTGAAAACATCACTCCTTGGTCCGTTGTACAGGAAATAACCTACCATTTCCTTCTTCTTTTCAGTTGGCTGCTTAGTATAGAGATGATACTCTGGGAAGTCTTCGTCTAAAATATCTTGCGCGTATCTACGTGTAAAATTAAAGTCGCCCCAAATAAGTATATTGCATTGTGCGATTCTACTTTCCTTTTCCAGCAGTGTAAGAAGTTGCCTGAAGACACATTCTTTCTCAACTTGCTCTAGGTTCTGCGGGCCATGATAGGTAGCAACGAGTAGATTAGTATCAGGCTTTCCTTTTGAAGACATCCTTCTAATAAAAAGCCTGCTTGGAAATTCGCCAGTTGGTGTCAGATCTCCACTGTCTTGTAGTCGGTGATATGTGCTGCGGAAGTCATATGACTCAACAACTAGGCTATTCTCATTGAAAATGAAACCATTGTATCCCTCAACACTGTCTTTCATTCCTTCCCACATGCGGTATGATCCGGGTCGCAAGTCATCTGCCCTTTTGTTGATGTAGTCGTTCAAGTTGTTGAAACTGGATAACTCCTGCACGAACACTAAATCGGGCTGTCTGGCTTTTAGTAGTTCATAAATATAATCGTATCTGTCCACCACAGTGCCTTCGTTGCCATCAGCATTCAGGCTGATTATATTATAACCTTGATGGAACCCAGTTGCCATGTTTGATGTACACGCAGAAGTAGTGAGAATTAAAGTGTTTTTCAATCCCTTTTGTCTAGTTTGCGCATACGATCAATTCTGAAATGGAGAGGAAAATGTTTTAGAAACAGAGATTGGTGGATATTGAAGTAATATAAGAAACCTTAAAAATATATATACCGATATACATATAAAAAACGTTCTTTCAATACAAAGTCAAGCCTCTTGCATGTAACACTTGACTGAATGATGAAGTTTTGTAGTTGCTAAATGAGTCAAATGAAAGAAATCAAAAACGGCTGGAGTTATTCCACCTCTGGTGGCTCTGGGATGTCTTGAGGGGCAACATAATTTTGAAATTGAAATTTTCATGCATTTCTGTCATAGCGTTTTTCTTTGGTCATGCCCAGCCCTCCCTAAATTCGCCTATGGCCCTAGTATAAAAATGTCCACTGATGTCTCTGTTGACGCTTAATGTGATAAAGACAAGTCATTTACCATTTGCTTTATGTCTTGTGTTTTAACATTAAAGGGAGGGCAGGTGTAAGATTGATCACCAAGATCGTACCTAATGGAATCACAAACATGGAACATATTAATAAGAACAACCACGGTTTTAAATCGACTTGACATGTTTCGGTGTTATTTATTCAAACACCATCATCACAGGTTGTCATAGTTGGTCCAGTTTATTGTTAGTCCCTGTAACTGACTGTATCTGTGTTTCATTACTTGTTGCTTGGCCTAGCTAGGTGGCCACTATATTCTCTCTTCTGATGATGGTGTTTCCATAAATAACACCGAAACATGTCAAGCCGATGTAAAACCGTGGTTGTTTTTATGAACATATGCTACTACTTGCTAACATGGAACATTGATAACTTGTATGTTCTGAGTTCCAAAAACAGATCAGTTACTAGGAATGGCAGCATCATTGAAACCTGAAACTGGACAACAATACACTGATTATAATGAACATCATTAGGCTGTTAAAGATGTTATTGTACACATTTGTGTTATGTCTGGGTAGTAATTAATCTGATAGTACCTGTGTTGTAGTGGGGCATAGGCGCACGTAGGCGTAGCCAACCACCTTTTGGCGTTTGAAGGCAACGCCTACGCACCGTAAGTTACGTTCAGTGCTCAAAGTGATACGGTGGGCTTCGGGCACCTACTTACCTCTACTTTTACCACTACAGCACTGGATAATACCCATAAAGTACTTACAGTTTTGGAAGGATTGGACGTCCTTTAAACTGCCAGCTTGGTTATCTCCACTTCTAAGAAAAATCCATGCTTAGAAAGTGCTATTTTTAACTCATCCAGACACAATGCATGACCTGACATTGTTTCATTACAATGTGGGAGAGCACAGTTTGCACTCCAGGCTAAATGGAAATGTTATTTGTTCAGTGCTGGGTTACTATGCTTCAATTCAATTGCTGGGTTAAAAGATACTTGCAATGATAAAGGTATGAGTCCCATCCATGTCAGTGTTTCCCCTGAGTTTCATTCAATAGTGAATAGTCCAAGCGAATGCCGAGCTGGACGCCCCAATGAAGTGTCATTATGTCAATGTATGAAGAGTTTTGTATCAATATAACATATTTTAATCACCAATTAAAGCTGCGATAGGAAGGGGATGCTGGGACACGACTTCTACAGGACAACTACGTTTTAGAATTGAATTCTCTGGCTCTAGGCACACTCGTAGAACAAAAAATGTTTGAACCCGTTTAGACCTGATTAACTAGGTTGTATAATGAAACTTCCATTACTATTGTTGATTATATTCTTGCTAAATGCAGATCAGTTGCATTGGCATTAGCCGGCATTGCAGCAGACGATTTATCCATCTATTCCATGCAGTGGACTACTGAGATAGTTAAACTATCATTTGACTATTTTGTGCAATATAATTCACGTTGTTATGCACGTCTTTTGCAAATGTGAACACAATAAAACGAATAAAAGTTACTGTTTCTCCACCAAATTCATCAGTGTTCACTAGCGCTTTGCTGTAGTTGAAAACTTTAATGCCAATGTCGTTGCCTGGTCCCTGCCTGTTTTCTTACTATTGGATAACCAGGCAGTACCGAACGTCTTGTCACTAAGGGAATGCAAAGAAGGAAAGGGGATAAAATGATTTTGTGTAACCATGGCAAAACCTCAAGATCCCAATTTGAATTATTGTTTTTCTCATTCGATCCACAAACATCGACAGTTGCCATGAAACTTATGTATTACGTGTTCAGTTTTAACAGAGATTTTTGCTTAGCGATGCAGTTTTCGTGTCAGGATTAGGAGTTTGTCAGTCAATTTGGGTAAAATCATGAGTGGCGGAGCAAAAAAAGAGCCACCCAGATTTTTACACAGAGGGAAATATTTTATGTACCACTGTCAAAGACCTTTGCGTGCCAACTTCTTTTAGTAGCAGAGGAGTCGCCATGTAAACTTAGTTGAATCTCTGACATTGGTTTCAGTAATAAGTTTGCCAACACCGAAATTATTACACTTTGATGTGTTTGGCATCGAAGTTATCACAAGATGGCAGTCCAAAAATGTCATGCAGACATAATCTTTATAAATTTGCAGGGTCCTCGTTCACCTGGGGGGAAGGTGCCTGTGCCTTATGGGAGAGGAATTTTTTCAGAAGAGGGTAAAATTCTACCCCATATCGCCTGTTCCTCAAGTAGCCAATCCTCTTGTTTTGCCTAGTGCTTTAGCAAGGCTGTTTTTCACCATGTGTGTAAACAATTTGAATAAACTTGAGATATACTCTTGAGAATTGGATTTGTACTATTAAACTTTAATTGACTGGGTATTTGTCAATCTTCTTCACTACACCGTCCAGTTCATGACAAGCATTTTACACCAACAACTTTTCTTAGAAATAGATTATGCATAGTAGGGGTGTGGGGTAGTGACCTCTGAACTCCCTCTAAGTACTTCCTTTGCTCAGTGAGTTCTGTGTAATCACCCTCCATTTCTGATAAACTAATCCAATTTCTGTTCTCCACTAACTGAGGATGTAATTGTACCGTAAACACTGGAAAAACATGCTTATGAGCTGGATTTCACAGCAAAAAACAGTCTGAAGCCATAGGAACGGGGTCTGTGTGAGTAAAGGTGATTCTAACCTTGATGGGAATTTTTAATCTTTGGAGGGTAATTTTGAGACCTTGTGTGAGGAATTTCATGTGATTTGTAAATATTAATCAGAGTTAAATGGGGTCAATATCCAGCTAAGATCAAAATATCGAGGGCTGTGACAGGGTTGAATAATAAATGAAATGAAGGACATATTATATAGCAGAGTCATGTGAAACTTTCACATACTATGCTTTGTGTGCTGTTTTCCAAACAGCTGTTAGAAATTGTTTTAAAATGTTTTACTTTTACCTCAGGAGCTATCAAAAATGGGACTTAAACATTTTTCTAAAATATCAAAAATTGCATAAATTAAGAAAAATTTTAACTCAATAAAAGTGTTCATTTCTAAAAGCAGAATTGCCTGTAGTGATCAAGCTTTTTGAGTAAAATTTAGCAAAAAGGTAAATTCATAGCAAAACAACGGTAACATCAACATTGCCAAGTTTCATTTGATGTAAGTGTTGTCATTTTTTCATTTTATGCAACTTTTAACCCAGCTCCAGTGATTTTCACATCTGCCTTATCCCACCTACTGTCACTAGGAACATCTTTAAATCAAACAGAAGAGACTTCATGAGTTCTGAAAATACGTATCCTCATAAGTCCTCTGAGGTGTCTCTGAAGGGTGTCTTCAGAGCTTACATGATTTTTGTGTTGTATAGTTTTGCTGATCTTGCAACCAAGGGTGGTAAATTTTGAACAGGCTTTTCAGGTGGGACCATTGCACTGATCACTTGAAACCATTTTTATGGTTTATTAATATATAGTTAAAACTGAGCTGAGGAGCTAGAGATCCGACTCGAGGGTCTAGCAGTGCGCCCTAGTGGGACTTGAACCCATGACTTTCTGTGAAGGAAGCAGACGCTTATCTCACTAGACCACACGGCCTCCTCTTTGAACAGTGCTTGAGAATGTTTTTTAACTGGATGGATGAATAATACTATTCATCAACATCACTTGTTTTATTACTCATTTCTAAGTGAGATACTGAATGATTTTTGCAGAATCGTAAAGATGGCATTTGAGGAACATCCGGAGTGGCTGTTGGACCTGCTAAGGGATACACAGCTGGAACAGTTTTATGTCAAGTTACGGGACAACCTGCAAGTGACTAGGTAAGGGGGCATCTTCCACAGCCATGAGTCAGCACCTTCGTTCAGCTTGACCCTATCCTAAATCCTTGGATTTTCAACTGTCTTTCTTCTTTACTCAACTTTATGTCCACGCCCTTAAGTTTTTGAGCTACTTAAAGTTTAAACACGCAGGCATTAACCTTATGAGTTGTGTGTCTGCTCTTTGTAGTGAGAGCTCTAAAATTATATACTAGAGTCACCAACTCATTCAGTGTGCCCTCGCTGCTGAACTTTGATCGTCCTAGTGCATGACTGACCAAACAGTTCATATCTGGCCTCTAGCTAAATGTTTTATGACCTGTCCGCACCCTGACCTTCAGGTGACCACTATTGTGATGTGACCTCAAGTTCCACCTCCAGGGCTTAGGCATTGAGAGTATGCTTGTTCCAAATAAAAGTTGAAAACATTAAAATGAAAATAACCAATTTAAAATAATCTGAATTTGAATGAGTTAAAAAGACATAATTTGACATTATTTCATAACGTCTTTTTCATTAATCTAGTTCAGTTTGGTACTGTGTTTGTAAATAGATGATGTAAATGTTTGACCATGAGGACATGATGTCCAGTCATGACCATGAGGACATGATGTCCAGTCATGACCATGAGGACATGATGTCCAGTCATCAAGTGACAGTGTATAAGGACTCGTATTATTCCCAGTGACATTGCTTCCGTATCAGGAATTCGTATCGTCAATAAAGGCATTTCTTCTGTTCTTTATTTTGTAAATCAAAGAAATTTTTCAACTTATGTTATATATGATGGGGTTATTTTGGGTATGACTTTGTAATGATACTGTTTGGCTTCTAGGACATCTCACTTTGCAATGATACTGCTTGGCTTCTAGCATATCTCACTTTTGCAATGATACTGCTTCATTTCTAGGATATCTCACTTTGAGTATGTGAAAAGTGAAGACTTGGAGAAGATTGGAATGGGCAAACCTGCCATTCGACGTCTTCTGGACGCTGTGAAGAGAAAGAAAGCACAGATGAAGAAGAAAGGCATACTAGACAAGGTAGCCATTACATGTGGTCAAACACGTGACAATTTCCGTCTCGGCTTGGTTAAATGCTGGGACTTTTATCAATTGCTGGTTTACTCAAAAGATTTCTGCCTTGACTAGTAAGGGCTACCAGTGGTAGTAAAATGTTTATTTGCATCAGAGTGTGATTGCTGCTAAGGGTCTTTGTTCCCAGTTTAACCAAGATTTTTCTGTATGTTTAAGATAACACTACTAAATTGTTCTGTCTCTGTTGGTCTTTCAACCAATTACAGACTAAATGCACCATATCTTAAAATCAGGAGGTTTGCATATCTGTTGATAATACGATTTCATTGGCAAATCAGTGACTGAGTGCTTGATTGAGCCAAGGGAGCTTTTTCAAATTTGTAATGGTTTATTATACAAAGCTTGTTTGTAGCTGTATCTTTTGAAATTTGCCTCTTTTTTGACACGTTGATAAGTGGATACACTGAAAGTCCCGACACAGCACTGATTAGGTCGAGCCAAAATCTCAAAATTTTGAACTGCAATAAATCGCCACAGCATCAGTAAATTTTCTTGTCAGACCATTCAGTCAATTACATTCAATCCGTGGTTTGATCATGTGTAATTACGAATGTTATATCCCCATATTAAAACAAATGAAAAAAGAATAGGCTGAACAGTAAGTGTTAGCTATCTAGAAAATCAACACGGCTTGAGGCCAGCAAATTTTATTTGAGGTTTGGATTCACCTGAAAACCACCCAGTCTCGTGACTAGCTTCGAGTGAGCTTTCAAATTTCGTGTGAAGTGATTGGTCAATTTTCAAGTCAAGTCTTGCTTAAAGTTTGGTGATCATTAGTCATGAGTGTACAAATTTTAAAACAAATAATATTTTTGAACAGATATGCAAAACCGAACCGACCCATGCAAGGACTGTAAGTACTGTGGACAGAAACGAGCTTCAGCCTGGTGTACACTAGTCAAAATCTTTTGGTAACAAGTCAGTTCCGTCAAATAATTGACTCAGATAAAAAGCTTTCTGTGAGTAAGAAACATGAACATTGAACCAGTACTTTAGTCTTCAATTTATTGCAATTATCTTGCGAAAGATTTGACTTCTGGGAATTGAGAATATCATCAGTTTGCATTTGTCTATTGTGGATCACTAAACACTTTTTCATATAAATTCTTTGTAACGATTGTTACTTGTAACTCAGCTCTGCCGTTATTGTTACAGATTTTTCCTGGAAAGGCTGAACAAAAAACGACTACTGTCAAAAGTAGCGTGACCCAGCGATCATCCATCTCCGAGGACTTGTCATTAACCTGTCTCATCAATGACAAAGACTTGTTCTTGTACGGCAAGCTTGGTGATGGTTCATTTGGTGTCGTCCGCAAAGGTGACTGGACCACACCTGCTGGCTGTAAGGTGAGGTTTTTTTCTTAAAATGACCAAAATTTTCTCTGGGGTAACCCTGTGGTACCTGGGTAGACCTGATTCAGAAATAGAAAGCTTTGCAATCTCAACTTGTTTTTCCCCAGACAGTTTATGTCTCAACTTGGTATGAAGATAACTTGCATCAGTTCCTGTATTTATGTAACCATGCACCAACTTTGGAAATTGAAGGATAGGCTGGTTATCTGTGTGAGCACTAGATGGAGACACTGTCCTGCACCTGTGACTTTAAAAATCCTTGATGTTAAGTATTCACTGTTTCTGAGTTTTGTACACATACCCAGTGAAATTATATTTAAAAAATCATGGATTAATTGTTTGGTATTTATACTGATTTTATTTACGCAGTTTTGTTATATCATTGACTCCCTGAAAATAAAGCCCTGTTACATTTTGCAAACCCAAAAACAGATCAGACATTGTAGGTGAGTATACGTGACAAATGAAAGATTCAGGCAATGAGTGCAGCAACATTCAAATAAATGAATTTTGACTACCCTACTATCAAACAATGCAGTTCTATCTGCAACGTCTACCCAGTGATACCTTTGATGTCCACTGCTTACTTACGATACTTCTCCACTTGTTTTGCACAAAAACAATTGCCAAAGTCTTAATTTTTGTGGATTGTCGCTAATTTGCCATATTGTCCACTAAATAGGTGAAGTGTTACGGTAACAGGAGATTGCGTGGCAAATTTCCACGGTATTCTAGAAAATGATGATTATACCTAAATTAGAATTCATTAATAAATCTTACGATGCGGTCCACAAGTCATTAGATTTCATGATATCAAAGTGACAACAATGAGTGCGAAAACTGCAGTTTAAACATGACGTTGCGTGTTGTAGGTGCCGGTGGCTGTGAAGATATTGAAAAGTGAAGTGCTGAGTATGCCGGGTGCCTGGGAGGACTTTGTCAAGGAAGTGAACGTCATGCATATGTTGGACCACCCCAACTTGATACGACTTTATGGGGTCGTGCTCTCCTCACCCATGATGATGGTGGGTCACGTGACGTGGTGTATTGCTTGCAATGCTCTTGTCGATGTTTGGTTAAATAAGTCAATATTTTGCATGCCGTGCAGGAATCTTATGTAAAGTAAGAGCTATTGAGTGTAGAGTAATGGAAATGAAATTCAACCTTGTCCAGCTGCGAGTGAAGAATGAGTGTGTTTTTCTCTATGTCTTTTGTGAAGTGACTGCAGGTTTATTAGAATACTTCTCTGAAAGAGAGGGGGGTTGTGCGAGTGAAGGAGGGGGTGGGGGAGAGGGAGAGAGAGAAACACTTTTATTTAATACATTGAAAATTATGTAGTGATCTCAATGGTTGAAGACGGTCAGGTAACTAACAAACTAATTTTAATTTGGAAATGAACCATGCATTCATAGCAAGTACCGGTTGAATTGGCATATTCTTGCAGTGGGTGACTGGTGGGATTTTATGTGGAGAATTGTAAACTGCCTTCTTATGTGCTGTAAACGATAAAGAACACTATTACATTCTGCTCTCATTCTAAGTTGGTCATAAAAGCATTATCCACATTTTATTCATTTTTCTTTTCACTTTGGATGTTGGTCTCACTAATTCAATAATAAGGTGAAATTGTTGAATTATTTATCTTGGCTTTAAAACTTGTATGATGTGGTTGTTATTTCTCCATTTCCATTTCTTGCAATTGGCCATGTTGTAAACATGCACCGACATTTGATTACTCCGCTCATCCACGTAGGTGACTGAGTTGGCACCTCTTGGTGCCCTCATCGACCGGCTACGACAGGAGGGACACCGTTACTTGATCACCACACTGTGTGAATTTGCCATACAGATAGCCACGGGCATGGCCTACCTGGAGTCCAAGAGGTTCATTCACAGGGACCTAGCTGCCAGAAATGTGCTGCTGGCGACGTCAGAGAAGGTAGGTTCAGCAAAGAGTGCACGACTGTGGGAGGCACATGCATAACTCAATCAACTCTGAACTCCATATGGTATGAATAACTTTATCTCCCTGACAGCGCTGAGGAATGTCTAGTGCCTCCATATCAGAGGAAATTACAGGCAAAACCAGATCACCAATGCTGGACATAATTTAAACACCACTGGTTATTTGTTATGAAACTTTACTTGCCAAAATTTCAGGGATATTTCATGAGCGCATAACTCTTTATCCTATTTTTTATTGACAAAGGATAGAGTAAGTAAATTTACTTTGAGTTTTCAAGAAACAGACACATTTTGTTCACAAAATAATTAGCTATCCCTATCACCAGCCCTGTTAGTTCAGGCTACCAGTTCCACATTTTTTATTGTCCGTGCATGAGAATATTTTGTCATAAGGCAATCAAGGACATATCTTCATCATGTTAATCTTCATCTAGATCAGTAAACACTTAAATCTATAGTCTAAATCTGAATTCTTGACTTAATCATTATCAACATTATCATCCTTAAACTTCAGGAGTAATAAGAGAAGCCGAGTGGTTATCTGTGTAATAATAAGCTATGGGCTATGAGTAAATGTATACGGCAATTCTTCACAATATGGGGAACTTCGTCGAAAACATGACTAAACTTTTTTGTTTGAAAGCTTGATACAGAGTCGTTCGTAGCGTCAAAACAATTTCCTTTTTTATTGAACAATATGGCCTGTGAGTGGAATTTTATTTAAACAAATTTCTAAACAGAAATGAAAGTATAATAAAGTTTAGTTGAACACTAGTATCGGTTGTGGATGTTGTAAAACAATATTTGGTAATGTGCTCGTTATTTTTAGGAAGGTAATCATTTCTCTGTTCTCTTGAATATCAGGTGAAAATTGGTGACTTTGGGTTAATGAGGGCCTTGCCGAACCAGGAAGACCACTATGTGATGACTGAACATAGGAAAGTACCGTTTGCGTGGTGTGCTCCGGAGAGTCTCAAGTCACGTCAGTTCTCACACGCTTCTGACACGTGGATGTTCGGCGTCACCCTTTGGGAGATGTTCACATATGGCGAAGAGCCCTGGGTGGGACTCAATGGTAGCCAGGTAAGGGGGACAAGGACAGAAATGGAGACGGTTTGAGCTTCTCCGTTCACTGGCTGAAGCTCGAAGGTAGCTAGGTATGGGGGAAGTGGACAGAAGCAGAGTCAGTTTGAGCAGCTCCGTTTTTTTTAATTTTGTGATGAACATCAAATGTCACTCCAGAAATTATTCGAACCATTCACTGATTGATTACATGTTCATAAGTCCGATGTGGGCCATGTGGGTATCTGAATGTATGGTCAAGGATGACATGAACGCAAGAGTCTGAGTTCTGAACAATTGACCTTTCATTCCATGTTTCTTTATTGTTTTAGAACGCAAGGAGAACATTTTTACTGGAACTTCGGCACCCATTATTTGCCTGAAATAGTTCATCAGATAACACTGTTTTTTCTTCAGATCTTGCAAAAGATAGACCAAGAAGGAGAGAGGCTTCCTCAGCCCAAGCACTGCCCGGCTGACTTCTATCAACTGATGTTACAGTGCTGGGCTCACAAGAACACAGATAGGCCCACGTTTGAAGCACTCAAGGATTTTCTAACAGAGGTATAGGAAAAGAGACTTCCGTTTCAATGCTGTTTCATTTTTTACTTTCTTACAAATAACATGCTTCGTTCCATTGCTCATCTTGTCCAGAAGTTGTTCCCAAAACCCATGACTGAATTTTTTGTCAGCTCAATGCGAAAACACCTTGATGGTCCCAATTTAAATGAAAATATTAAGGGAGCTTTCACCCACTTAATCGTCAACCGTCTTAAACCGTGGTCATGTCTTAGTCTTATGTGTACAATTCTCAAGGTTCAGTGTAAAAGATTTTGCTCAGTAAGCACGATATACGGTATGTGCTTATCCGCTAATTGCTTTAGATCCTAAGTTCTAGTCTTTTATTCAGTACTGCATTAGTGCTCATTTCTTCTAAATTTCTGTGTTTTGATCCACACACTGTAGGGCATGCATGCTTTTACTGCTGAAGTAGTTAATCGTTTTAAGCATGCTTACACGTTAGCAATTTAGAACTATGATGAACGAGTGGTGTTTAATATTCAAGTTGCTGTAACTAGACAGCATCTTAAGATACAGAACACACCAAAAGTTTATCAGAAAAAATGACCAGGAATTCCCCATCATGACGGCTGGACAGAAATCGAATTCACAGTCAGAGTAGTCTTCCCTCGTGACAGTAAATATAAGGAATTAGCAATAAAGTTTGCAAGGTGGCTGAATAGTTCTGCAGTTAGAAACTTGCTGCCATATTAGTCATTACCAGTCATTTTTGAAGTTCACAAAATTAGCTGTCATGACGGGAGTTGGTGTTTGGTCTGATTTCATTTGTCTTATGCCGTGCATGCAGTCATAACAATGTTAGATGCTATAGAAAACGAACAGTTATCAGTTTTGGCAATATTGCGGTTTGTGTCTGAGGATGTTGCAGTTTTATTGTTGCGTGAAACTAAGTAATTTTTAGATTTTTTAAGTGTAGCAGCCAATACCAAAGCTATTTTGTACTGCCCACGGCAAAAACAATGCACAGAGTGTCCTGACTTAGTATTACAAATGTAGTTCAAACACAAAAGGTGCAGTAACATCTCACCAATTTAGAACACAACATGGTGGTAAAGTAAAATTATATTTTCTTGTTATTTTCATAAAGAATATTTAGCACCATAACAGTGCTGCATTATGTTTAAGTACTGTGCCATAGCTATCAGCAGATAACATTTTGCAAAATTGTTATCTTGGAGAACAAAAAAGGACAAATTTGACAATTATTTTTGTCCGAAATGATTTTGCCATGCTACAATGTAATTTTACTTAATGTATAATATTCTGAATCTTATGTGAATAATTTGTTTAATGTTATCCAGTTCGTCTGATGTTGGCATCATTATGCATAATTGCACACAGTCAGGAAGACCATAAATTTGTATGTCAAGAAATGCCATTGTACAAGGAACTTAAATGAAGACCGTTTCCATTTACTCAAACTAAAACTGAACACCTAATGAACTATTATTTTTTTTGAAGCAAGTAACTTCAATGTGGACCTGAACTAGTGGTGACATGGTAGTCACCTTTCACATTTTAGTTATTTTTAATATTTTATCTCATTGCTATGATCTGCTGCTTTATCTGGGAGGAGCCAGTCCTTAAACAGGATGTTTGATTCCACCATGGTCATGATTATCAAAATAATGACGCCTAATTCTGACTGCTTCCTTACACACACTATTAGCATATCCTGTTCTGGTTGTCACTGTTTGGTAAATTTGGCTCTCGGTTGTCATTTTAGATAAATGCCGGTTGAATATGCTTCCTGGGCTAATTTAAGTATCATCAAAGACTTGTAGTTTCTGTCGCAGTTGCTTTATGATCGATTCAAAACTGGGTCATTCAAATTTATTATGCACCGGACAGTTTGGCTTAACATGCACTGTATGTTCTGACTTCATATTAAATACCTGAAACAAGCTGAGGGATAATTGGGACAATAGCTGTGAATCATTAAACTTGTTGTGACAAGAGCTATTTTCATGTGATGGATTCCTGCGTTTAAATCACAACAGTGATGTATGAACCGATGCGTCACAGATTGCTGCAATTAACATCACTGCTAATGTGAGCACTTTGTCACACAGATGATGAATGGTGAAATAGTATATGTACTTCACACTGAGATATCTATGCTGGATGGTGACGAGACTATTGCTGTGATTTCTGCCCATTTCTGTCGTAGGCACGGCCCAAGCAGGTGCGAGCTCTGAAGAACTATGATGAACAAGACAAGTTACATGCTAACGAAGGGGACATAATTACTGTTTTGAATGGGAGGTTTGTACATTTGGTGACCTCGGCTGAATGCTGAAAACCGGTGCACATGGAATTACTTGCGTTACGAACTATGTTGAACGCAAACATGGCCCGTGTCCCAATCTTCAGAATTAAGAATATTCAATTTCTTCTGATTTCTTCCCAGTTTCTAGAGACCTTTACTGTAACACATCTTGTCAGTTTTCTGTTGACCAGCACACTGTTCGTTGTTCAGCTCAAAATCTAATCATGGAGTCTCTCAAAAAGCTGTTATGGCAGTTTTGGAAATACTATTAGAACTCTCTCCATCTTTCTCGCCAGTGTTACCAATGATTGACGGTAATTCATCACCTCATTAGCGTGCAATATGGCGGACATATTTTGTCAAGTTTCATAACAAAAATTAATATGAAGAAAATTTTAGGCTGTTGTTAGCTTAGTTTGTTGTATTCAGGTGTAATACTCAAGGCTTGGAATTTCCTTTTCCAAGAGGATTCCCTCTTTTTTGGTTTCAATTTCCTCTTACTTATTTTCAAGTTTGCTCTCTTTTTGTCTCGTTTTGACTTTATTCATGCAAAAAGGTTTATTAATCATTAAATTTTACAATACAAAAAATATTTCTATCACACAAGCCTATTTATTTGTGGAATAATACATCACGTGGAAAAATTTCCTCTTTTTGGTCATGGGTCATTCCAGGCCCTGAATACTACAACATTTAGTTAAAAGTTTTAGTATTCAATAAAATAATCAACCTTTGGAAACAGAAAAATTACAATTTTGGGTTTTATTTTTTAGCAAAATAACTAAATTACCTTTACCTCTTTTTGTGGACTGTTGGTTTTCTGATTAGTTGTTTACCATATATGATTCTAATGAAAATGTTTGCTGTAGCTGCTGCTCAGTTGAAAAGTGGAAGAATTCTATCCGTTCGCAATTCCAAGCATCACTTCTTCAAACTTTATTAAAAGGATAATTACTAAACCATGATGAACCACAAAGAGAGATTCATGTTGCTCTACATTCAGTGTTCTTAATGGCTGGTCCACTGTACTGCTGAAAAAGCTGTTTGTTCTCCATTTTGAAAAGTCACATCTCAGGATTTGGACTCATGCAGCTAAAACAGCCCCAAAAGGAGTTTTGAGGCTCTGAAAATACCCGAGGTATTTTGTATGTCACTACTTGTTAATTTATTTCTGCTGGTGACGCCAGGTATGGCGTTGCATCAGCTGTCGCTGGATTTGTAACAGCATCACTGGTTGGCAGCTGTGCAGGATGTGTTGACTAGTTGTATGTTGCAGCCACCATAGATTTTCTTTTGTTGCTTTTACAGAGCACAGATGCACTTTTGGAAAGGTCAAAATCGTCGAACATGTGAAGTGGGAGAGTTTCCTCGGACGCTCGTTGATCCATTAAGACCGAAGACTGGCGAAGACATCAGTAAACCATTAAAGAACAGCTTCATCCACACAGGGCATTCGGACGGCATCGGCACATCTTGGGGAGATCCAGGGTCTATTGATGAGTGCGTACTATAGTTGAAAATTGCTAATGTGGAATTAAGTCTCGGAATGGCTGTTGTTTTATGAGCGGGTCTGCATTCGAAATGCTGTTTTTGAAGTGGTCAAATTTTTGTTAAGTTACTTCTCGTCCAGAACTGTATTATATTTAGTTTTAGCTAAACTTATATAATCCATATATTTAATATTTAACCGATAACTGAAACATATTTTCTGTTCCTTGAAATCTTCATATTGCTTAATTTTGTAACCTTTTTTTGATGGATATAGATTGATCTTGGCATAATGTACTTGACCTCTTCTTAAATTTGTATGTTATGACTGGTATAGAGATAGGCATAGTGGATATTAAATGACACAGTGGAACTCTTTGAAAATGTAAGCCAGGCCGGCTTAAAAGCTGTGTTCTCTAATTTGTGTCAATATTCAACATGTCAAAGCTAATTGTGTTCAAATAACAAAGTGGATTCCCCAACTTGAAACAGAATACCATTTTATAAGGTCGAATGCGCTCAATTGACCAAAATGTCCCTAAAAAAGTTAACTGTTTGCCCTTAGTGTTGATCAAGTTATGCTTCAGCAGGCTCCTCTTGAGAAATCTGATGGAGCCACCTAAATATGTCTGAAGGCAGTATCAGTTTGCTCTTAATAATCTTTTAATTATGTTTCAAGTTTGTCTACTTGAAAAATCCAATTAACCCAGCCCCAAAATGTGCCCAAACAATACCAGTTTGCCCTCATCATTGTTGAATTATTGCTTCAACAGGGTCTACTTGAGAAATCCAATGGATCCTCCAGATATACGAGGTGAAGTGGAGCCACCAACTCCTGTCAAATTAACCGATAGATCAAAAAGTAAGTGCCTCAGCTCTGAAGCTCAGGGTAAATAAGATGTGAATCTGGTGCCAAGGGCATTGAAAAGTTTTGTCATGAGAAAACTGCCAAGATTTCGTGACATTTGCCAAATGCACAAATGATGTGTATAAAATACAGTGGGAAAATATTTTCTGCTTGAATGCATTGTGTTCTTGCATTTTCTGTTCTGTTGTCTCATGTCAGTGACTAATGTTTCCTACTTTGTCCCACAGTCAGAATCAACTTCGACTTTCTATTTGAAAAAATAAGATTGGTTATACAACAGTAAAATCTCACCAATTTAGGACACAATAGGGACAACGAGTGAAATTTTGGTTTTTCATTTTTTGTCATAAAGATTAGGTAGCACAAAATAAATGCTGTAAAATGTTTAAAGATCTATTTTATAACTACCATCAGACAATGAATGATTCTGAGAAATAGTTCGCATTGGTAACTATATTAGAAGCCTTTGAAAGGGTGAAAAAAGGCAATTTATTGTTTTTGTCCGAAATTGGTGGGATTTTAGTGTATTATGAGGTTAAAGATTATGGAGTTACTAACTCATTTTGTAGAGTCAGTGATTTTCCATATTGACTGTTTATTTGTTCATAATGACGGCTGCCATGGTTACTCAGTTTTTGTTGATTCTATCCTGGGATCTTCTTGTTCTCAAGCCATACTTTACCATTGCACCACCAGCACTTCACCGAACTCGAAAGTCTCTCTTTGCCATCTGGATTCTGTCGCCACATTTATTTTTAGACAACCGTTAAATATAAGCTATCAGGTGAATGCAAACCTGAATCGAGACACAACAATTCCCACCATCACGATATTGCTCAAACGGTGTTTTTGAAGACTAAAATGTTCACTGATTTTCAATACACTTCATTTGCATGGATTTAAAGCGCATGCACATTGAGCATGCTAACCTGCATCTTGCGATTTAATTGATATAAGCTAATAATAGTTGTCGATTGTTTTGCAGTAAAAATGACCATTGTATGATCGCAAAACAAGAAATCTTTCCCAAAATATAATGTTTTTCCTTTGTCCATTCGGAACATCTTTTGGAAGTTATTTCAAAATCTCTCCTCATTGTTTTGAGTAGGTGGCTGACCGAAGTAGTGATTGACATGTGATCTAAAGCCCAAATGTAGCTTCCTTCCGTGACTTACTTAGCAGATGTAATCACTAATAATACAATTATTGACTTCCACTCTTGGTCAATATGTTTGTTTTTAGACCTCAATGATCTTGGCTCCGCTTCAGTAATTATCATATTGACTTTCGTGGAACTTAGTAATTATTGTAATGTATGGTGTGTAAGTTTTTGACCAAACTTTTTTGGGACTGTGATGGTACAGTCGAACCTCCAAGGATCTTGTGTAACAATCTTTGAAATCGTTGGAATGCAGTCTGACTGCATTAGCTTGGTTAGTGCTAGTAAGCATGTCAATACATTTTATTTTTATTTTCAGAGCCACTGAACTATACAACACTGAGTTCTCTTGGGACCAAGCCCTTCAAGTTCAATCGTTTCGAGAATGACGCAGATGACACAGACAATAAAGAAAAACCCAAGGTTCAGAAATCAAAAACCAGGAAGGAGTCCGCCTCTGTGAAAGCGACAAGTGAACAAAAGGATGGTTTGTTGATTGACTTTGGCGACGATGACAGTTCTAGTGCTAGACCATCGATGGGTGCTCGGTCCATGTCATTGCCATCAGATCTGCTGGACAGTCTATCTCCGTACAGGCAACTTCCAGAGCCACTGATTCATGAACAAGATGACCCCTTTGTGGTGGGAAGTGACATTAAGAACATGCTAAACACCATGGATCCCTTGAAGGAACAAACCATGATCAGTGGTTTGAACAGACTGTCGTCTGCTAGACCTTCAACTCTCACGTCCGTTAAAGAGCAGTCTCAGGAGAGTCAGCCTGAGAAACGTCAAACGCCAGTGTTTGTTTTACCTTCGCCAGCAACAGTTAAGACAGTGTCAGCTGAGAGGGAGGAGCCCAAACCTCCTGTACCCCCAAGGATTTATGCCAATGTTCCCGGAGAGTCAACCCCATCTGCAGCCACAAAGGTGCTGTTCGATTTGCCATCAAGTTCACTGCCAGCTATCAGTCCTCAGATTACAATTAGCAAATCTAAGTTTTACGACAGTGTACCTGATGAAAGTGTTGTGGAGCAAAATGTAGGACAGTCCAGGTTTTATGACTGTGTACCAGACGAGACACTGCTCTCTGGGCAGGCTCGTTATGGAAACATTGACCAGTTCTCCAAAGACCTTCACAAGTGGGAAGATGCTAATGAGGACATTAAGGAGAAAGCAGATCACGCATTTGATTGGGTAAGCTCGGCTGTCTCAGGGTTTGCTTTGGACTCGGATCGAGAGAGCAGTCCCTTATCAACCTCAGATAGCACTGGTCTGATATCAGGGCACAAGAAGGGACTGCTGGACAAGATAAGTCCATCCAAACAGAAGGTCTACTCTGAATGGATGGTGGGGAGTGACCACGCTGGTCGATGTTATGATGATGTGCCATTGGAGGATGACTCGCCTATGTCATCCAATCGCAGTGAAGAGTGGCTAGGAGCCAAGCCTAAGATACCACCCCGCAATCTGTCGGATAGTGCTCTGAATGCAAATTCTGGGACACCCCCGGCTCTTCCCCCACGTGATTATCAGCACACACTCAAGCAGCCCCCCGACATTCGTCCTGCTAAACAACTTGGTAAGCAGCTGAGTAAAACTCATTATTTTCTTCTCCCGCCAAAGTCAAACACTGCGACTGTGAAGCCATACTCTATCGGGGGTGTGGTTGAAGGCGGTGACAAGTGTCATTATCAGAACATAGACAACATCACCTTCGACACTGAACAGTCCAGTGCCAGCTGGCTGGATTTAACTGGAATGAGGCCAGTTGGAACAGGTTCTGATGAACACAGCACGCCGATAAACATCCCTCAACGTAAGGAAAAACAGGTGGAAGGGTCCGGTGCAGCAGGGCTATCGCCGCGGGAAAAGGTCTTTGAGATTAGCAGTAAGGTTGCTGGTGTAACAGAGGATGAAAGTCATACTGCACTAATGAAGTGTGGCTGGGACATTGATAAGGCTACACGCTACCTGAAGGTGGAGCAGCTGTTCAGGCTAGGTGTGGCTACGCGCAAAAAATGTGAGAAACTGTTGGAAACATTTGAGTGGAACTTGGAAATGGCTGCCTCGGTCCTACTCGACGAAATTCAGGCGGCCTCTTCCACAGTGTAGAAGATAGGGCTCACTTTACAGGGTGATCTTAACATTTTTTCCTGTTCACTGTTTGTGGGCCAAAAGGCTTGTGGTATAAAATCTCAGTAAATGGCAGTGCAGGGTGATAAATGTGGCTTTTTGTTATTGTGCACATCTGTACTTAATACATGTCGCTGGCCTGTGCCCTGTGTTATATACTGTATATTTATCTAGATATTGAGAAGAATCTGAAAGTGACTGCAGACGACACCTTGAAAAAACTTTCAAATGGAGATTTTCCAGACATGTGGCACTTTGTCCGCAACACCTAAAATCACTGGCAAATGCAGTACACTCCAAAAGCATTTAGACAAAATGATCGTCAATTCCCCATCATGAATTCGTCAGAGTGGTCTTCTTAAAGAACGAGGACAAAGGAGAATTGACAGGAAAGTTAGTAATGTGACTAAGCCATTTTGTAATTAGAATTTTGCAGCTTTGATGGTTTTTACCAGTCATTTTTGCTGTTGACTGAATTAGCCGCCATGATGGGGAAAATTTATTTTGTCTGACTTGTCTTTTACTGTTTTCTTGGATTAAGATAATTCTCAACCAAACTTGTCAAGACATAGAAATCTTTACGATGACATCGACACTATGAAGCAAGATCACTTCTTTCATATAGGGGTCTAGAGTCCTTTTGAGATTTATGTGACAATTCTTCCCCCAGTGTAAACATTATATATTATCAAAAGTAGTGTTTATGTGTGACTGACACCATAGTCAAACATTGTCTATAAATTCTTTTAGAAATTGGGGAATTTTATTGTTCATGTATTATCTTGTCTTATTTTTGTCACAAATGTCACAAAGTGCTTCCTTTCCCTGTAAGGTTATTGTGAACTTTTTACTAAAAGTTTGAAAATTACCCCATTTTGAGAACTTATGAATATGAGGCACAGTTTTTTAGCTTTGCCATTGAGATGAAGTTGACAATGACAGCTTTGCTGGTAAAATGTATGTGCACATGTGCCATAGTCTGTTAGAAAACAACTTCAAACAGTGTCATCAAGATCGTGAATGACAATTGACACATGAAAATTCATTTTGTCCATCCACAAAAGTGGTAAATACCTGCCCTTCCTGATGTCTTCCTCAGTGCATACTAAGTGGTGTTATACACAGGATGTTGTTATATGTTGCGCTGACTTTATATCTGCCCTCGTCATGGTTCATGGGTGACCTCTCTTTCATGATCCGGAAAGAGAGTTCATTCATGAACAGTGACGAGGGCGGACATAAATTTAGAGCAACATATAACAACATCCTGTGTCGTGCACAGCGCCATCTAGTATGCATTGATGAAGACATCAGGAAGGGCAGATCATGGTAGGGCAGATGTCCAAAATTTCTGCAGGTATTTACCAGTTTTTGGATGGAAAAAATGAATTTCCCTGTGTCAGAAAAGAACTTCTTTCTATGAAGGCAAATGAGAAACCAACAAAAGTAACTGGAGGCTAAGTGACATGTAAAGGATGTGTCCAAATAGTTGGTAAGAAAAAAATCATTTTGCCTCTGAATATGTTCATTATATTCTTACAATATTGTCAGGTTTGTACATTGTGCATATCCATATGGTAATTCCTTGCCTGTTCATCACCCAATATGGCAGACAAGGGAACTTTTTGTCAAATTTCAACAAAAATTTCAGCATGTTAGGTTGGTTCATTATAAGCAGATGTCATAAACAACATGTTTTAAAGTCTCTTACTTCAAGATAGTCACTCTTTAAACAATAGAAAAATGACAGTTTTGGCAATTATTTTTGGTAGAAATAAGTGAAGAATTATAATTGCACTTGGAAATGTGGACTTAGTTAACCATAATTCCATTTTGGCCTTCAGTGTATGTTTCTTCTAGAAGAAAACAAATCCAGTGCACGTGGAGAAGGGGTTGTTGCTTAAGTTTCTGAACCTAATATGGATAATCTTGAAGTGAAACGGAATTGTTTGTATGTTATACATTGAAACATATCATGCTCTTTAATCTCATATGAGACAACTCCTACGCTAACATTTGGGGTGTTGTTATCCCAACGCCTAAGACAGACTGTGACTAACCGATCCTAATAGATTCACAAATTAATGCTTGTTGCTTCAGCCACGATCCTGAAGAAAACCTTGCTAATTTCTCTTTTTATGCAAAGGTGGCTTCTATTTTAAAAACAGTCGTGTTGGTTGGTTGTCTTATTGTTTGTTGTTTTACTTTGAAACTCGTACGCTAAACAGGCGTGTTGGTTCACGACCACAATTATCTCATTCAGCACGTTCAGCCATCACTTTGCTGGATACTCTGGGGTAAACAGTGCAAATCCTGTTAGCGTAAGATTTGCCTAATAGGGGCACAAAAATACCCAAAGCCCTGTGTCCTTGTGCTCTGTAGCAATAATTGCAGCAAAGTCTGAGACAATAAAATACCAATCTATGCAACATGTTTGTGGAGAAGTTGCGAAAACTCCTAAAACTTTTCAAGTTTCAATTTCAAGCATTTCAAAACCAACCAAAAATCCCCCGGTAGTAAAAAATTAATGTCAAAATGATAATTTTTAACAACTTCACCTCAAGCCCTTGATAGGTTAAACTTGTGCACCACTGATGCGCATCAGATAGTGTGTCATTCAATTGAAGAGATTCTGAATTAAAGAGTTTGTTGTATGCATGGAATTTCTCTAGGCATAATGCAAGTGACACTCTCTTGGAAAAGCATTCTTATTTTTCACTGGACAACCAGATGTTTGGTGAAATCAGTGGATGATGATATGGTGCTTTGAATGTTGTTTGAATTATTGTTAAGTTGGTGGAAATGTTTATGTAGTATCGTTGTGCTAAAATTTTAAGATTTTCTGCATTTTGTGATAAAAGATTATGTAATATGCAATTTTGTAAAAGTGCACGTAACAGTCACTATAGCCGTATTAAATGGGACCACAGTAAGTTCATTGTTTTTTTTGCACACACAGACAAATCAGTGGGTGCATGTTCATGTCACATAGCGTCTGTCCACAGTGCCTTCATTTTGTTAATGAGTCAAGTCAGTTGGCTGTGTGTCGGGGCGTATGACCGAAATGATTTCTTCCTGTCTTAAAGTGGCATTAAACCAGTACATTCTGTCAAAAAATTAAGTTTTGATTTAGGCCACTCACCACTAAGGAATTGGTCTATTCTCATTCCGTATTCTGTTTGGAAGTGATTTCAGGGGGTTGGGAAGATCTGGCAGTCCTTAAGTTCTTTCGACTAAGCCCTGAAACCACCTCCAACTTGTACTGATAGAAACAAGTTGATATTAATTTCATAACGTTTGAGTGTCTAAATCAGTTCTTGTTGTGAGGAAAAGTATTTGTATAGTATGATATACTTTGAAAAAGCTTTTATTCTAGAATTATTTTGGTTGGGGACCATTCTTAATTATGACCAGTGTCAGTTTTACAAACTGTACACTTCCTTATCTCTCCCCTGTCCCTGTAATGACCTAACTAAAACAAAATTTTCAACCAATTATCCTGGTATTTTTGATGTAGCATTAATTAAAACAGCAAATTAATTAGTTTCACATCGGCATTTTGAGGATGTAAGAAGCATACAACCTACAAGAGCAGTCAGCCTTGGTCCCTTAATTCCTCAATTTTACAAAATATTTATTATCAGGCAAAACTTGTGCATTGGGTTGGATGGGATTTAAAAACAGATTAATAAATCCAATTTCTCAATTCTATTGTTTAGAAAGATGAATTAATCCTCAGTATAACCACATAATATCAGTTGTGATCAGTTTGGTTTCAAATAGCAACTAAGTGCCCTGTTTAGATTGAAGACTAAATTGATTTAACATCAGTTTGTGGTTCAAATTTATTTTGAGGAAGCATGTGTTAACGCAAGCAGTTTAGCAATCGATTCAACCTCAATTGATTTAACCTAAAGCAATTCATACCTCACGAAAACTAACTATATTACTGGCCATTTATAAACCGAAACTCGTGACAGGAAGGTGAAATGTGTTCTTGCGTGGTACTTTCCCAACAGAGGGTGCAGTGTCTAAAGTTATTCAATGTTTGTAATGGATACGGGAAGCCGAAGCATCTTTAAGACGATAGAGACAAATTGTCGCAAAGGAAATAGATTCCGAACTTCAGTATAAACAGGTAAATGACTGCCTGAATGTACATTATAGTCATTATAAAACATTGGCAAAGATTTTTTAGGTGCTTGCATTTGTCGAATTTTGCAGTAGCTGCTATTGCATCTAAGATTACAACATGATATTGGAAGTCCTATCTTATCTACAGCTCACACTGTCAACCTTTGCACATGCTAATATTCAAGTTGTGACCATATCTCGGCAGAGATACCCGGGAACAGTTGTCGACTGGAGCATACATTGGGTAAGCAACAGTTTATGATCTATATTATTTATTTTGAATAATATTCCGTTATGATGCTGTGTTGATAACATCAACATTTAACGAAAGAGTGCCAGATCACGTGAATGTAGTTGGGCAACACTTGTGTCCATCACTGTTCATTGAATGATGTATCAACCTGCTACATTGAGTACCTGCTAATCCAGTGTGAACTTAATCTTCGTGTTTCAATAGTGTGTGAAGGTTGGTAGATAGGCCACAGGTAACTAAATACGTAGGGGCGGAAGAGCATGTTGATGTCATCCAGCATGCCTAAAATCTTATTTATGCGGTGTTTATCAAATATTTAGGATAATAATCTGCAGATTTCCTGTGGCTGCAACAGGCATCTCATTTCAAAGGTTAGATGAAGAGCAGCTTTGTGTACTGGTTTAAAAAAGACAACTGGATCTTGATAATCTTTTTGTCCAATTTTTTAAGACACCAGTGTCGAAGACCTTAAATCACAGGCTTTACTCAACAGTTCAATGAAAAGACAACAGGGTGTGAAAGATGATTATTATTTTATGATTTTTCCTATCACCACGGTTATTATTAGTGTTAATATTGTATGAAAATGTATTTATCAGGTCTTATATCGACAAAATAAATGCTATTGGAGCTGTTATCTGAATGGCTTAGTTGCTGCACTTTGAATAAACTAATTTTTCATGTGATCAGACTCTTATGACCATTTAATTCTTAAATAATGCAAAAGTCTAATAATATAAAATAGACTGCCACAGAGTTTTATGTAGGTGGAGTGATTAGGTGGTATCAGCTGGTGGGAATTTATGTTTGCTTAAGGTGGAAACCTAAGATATTCCGGTTGTTTTCTTCGTTCCATGATTTACCGGCAAACAGACATAACATAATTTGTAAGCAGTTAGTGGGTCAATACTGCACAATGTGCCTGCCAGAATTTTATTTTGTTAACAACTTTTTAACAAACTCAATGCTCCATCATGTAGTATGGTTTAGGTATTCTCAGCTAAAATTATGAAATTTAATGTGGGGAAATTGTTCTGCGCATTTCAGCTTTTTTGTTATTAATGAGATTATCAAAATGGAAAATTGTAGTTAATTGTATACGGTATGTGTGGATGTCGTTGTGTTAACTTCTTCAAAGTAGAAACAATTTTTCAAAAAAATGCCATTTTTTGCACAGAAAAATTTTTAACTCAAGACATGCAACCCCAGTCCCTGCCCCAGGTTATACTCGTCATTCTGTCTTTTTCTAAGTTGAAATCTAATTTGACATTGCATATCAGGAATGGTAATTTGGTGGGACTAAGATTGCGTGGCTCTCTGGTTGTGCCAAATTNATCAGTTTGTGGTTCAAATTTATTTTCAGGAAGCATGTGTTAACGCAATCGATTCGACCTCAAATCGATTTAACCTAAAGCGATTCATACCTCATGAAAACTAACTATATTACTGGCCATTTATAAACCGAAACTCGTGACAGGAAGGTGAAATGTGTTCTTGCGTGGTATTTTCCCAACAGAGGGTGCAGTGTCTAAAGTTATTCAATGTTTGTAATGGAGACGGGAAGCCGAAGCATCTGTAAGATGATAGAGACAAATCGTCCCAAAGGAAATAGATTCCGAACTTCAGTATAAACAGGTAAATGACTGCCTGAATGTACATAATAGTCATTATAAAACATTGGCAAAGATTTTTTAGGTGCTTGCATTTGTCGAATTTTGCAGTAGCTGCTATTGCATCTAAGATTACAACATGATATTGGAAGTCCTATCTTATCTACAGCTCACACTGTCAACCTTTGCACATGCTGATATTCAAGTTGTGACCATATCTCGGCAGAGATACCCGGGAACAGTTGTCGACTGGAGCATACATTGGGTAAGCAACAGTTTATGATCTATATTATTTATTTTGAATAATATTCCGTTATGATGCTGTGTTGATAACATCAACATTTAACGAAAGAGTGCCAGATCACGTGAATGTAGTTGGGCAACACTTGTGTCCCATCACTGTTCATTGAATGATGTATCAACCTGCTACATTGAGTACCTGCTAATCCAGTGTGAACTTAATCTTCGTGTTTCAATAGTGTGTGAAGGTTGGTAGATAGGCCACAGGTAACTAAATACGTAGGGGCGGAAGAGCATGTTGGTGTCATCCAGCATGCCTAAAATCTTATTTAGCGGTGTTTATCAAATATTTAGGATAATAATCTGCAGATTTCCTGTGGCTGCAACAGGCATCTCATTTCAAAGGTTAGATGAAGAGCAGCTTTGTGTACTGGCTTAAAAAAGACAACTGGATCTTGATAATCTTTTTGTCCAATTTTTTAAGACACCAGTGTCGAAGACCTTAAATCACAGGCTTTACTCAACAGTTCAATGAAAAGACAACAGGGTGTGAAAGATGATTATTATTTTATGATTTTTCCTATCAACACGGTTATTATTAGTGTTAATATTGTATGAAAATGTATTTATCAGGTCTTATATCGACAAAATAAATGCTATTGGAGCTGTTATCTGAATGGCTTAGTTGCTGCACTTTGAATAAACTAATTTTTCATGTGATCAGACTCTTATGACCATTTAATTCTTAAATAATGCAAAAGTCTAATAATATAAAATAGACTGCCACAGAGTTTTATGTAGGTGGAGTGATTAGGTGGTATCAGCTGGTGGGAATTTATGTTTGCTTAAGGTGGAAACCTAAGATATTCCGGTTGTTTTCTTCGTTCCATGATTTACCGGCAAACAGACATAACATAATTTGTAAGCAGTTAGTGGGTCAATACTGCACAATGTGCCTGCCAGAATTTTATTTTGTTAACAACTTTTTAACAAACTCAATGCTCCATCATGTAGTATGGTTTAGGTATTCTCAGCTAAAATTATGAAATTTAATGTGGGGAAATTGTTCTGCGCATTTCAGCTTTTTTGTTATTAATGAGATTATCAAAATGGAAAATTGTAGTTAATTGTATACGGTATGTGTGGATGTCGTTGTGTTAACTTCTTCAAAGTAGAAACAATTTTTCAAAAAAATGCCATTTTTTGCACAGAAAAATTTTTAACTCAAGACATGCAACCCCAGTCCCTGCCCCAGGTTATACTCGTCATTCTGTCTTTTTCTAAGTTGAAATCTAATTTGACATTGCATATCAGGAATGGTAATTTGGTGGGACTAAGATTGCGTGGCTCTCTGGTTGTGCCAAATTTGCAACATAATATCGTGCAGTGTTGAGTGTGAAAAAGCACTGAAATTGTCTCACAATCTATGAATTTCCAAAAAATACAAGAACATGACTGGTTATGTGATTAACTGAACTCAAGTCATTAATTTCAAACAAAAACACATCAAAATTTTCTACAGTTACAGCATGTTACCCAAGTTACCCAAAAGCTTAATGAAAATCCAGACGCATTTGCATTGCCTATTGTCTGTTTGTATGCAGAGATCCCCAAACAGAGGAAATGTAAATGAAATCAGCAATCTGTAAGTCATGAAAAATTGAAGAAGAGACCCTCATGAGTTAAGTTTTCTTTTATGTAAAACATTGTGAAGATAATTTTCTTGAAATTTTAGGTTTACAGCCTTTGTTAACTATGTCTCCGTTGTTTACCAAGGTTCTGACCAGATAAGATCCCGCAATCAAGATCAGATACCAGGCCTTCATGCAGCGAACGTCCTGGGCGTCCAAATGGACGCCCTAGCATTAATGTGGACACTCTGGCAAGGACGCCCAATGTATCATTTGGACGCCCTGTCAATCAGAATTTCTCCAGTTTGGACACCCACATTGTAGGATTACTAAGACTCCCAGTTAATCAAAGAGAGAAGTTGGCCCTTTCAACGCAGAAAGAAACATACGATGTATTTCAAATGTTGCAATGTTCAAACTATTTTCAAAGTATTTGGTAGACCTGTCAATCATTAGCACATGTTTGGTTGCCAGAGTGTCTTCTTTCAGTAGACTCATGTGCCACTGCAATTCTGTACTTTATATAGGGACACCGACCTTGCTCAACTCCAAACTGGTGTTTCAGAGCTGCAGTTTCATCTACTTCATCTTTTTTGAAAATACCAAAAGCGAAATAAATGTCATTATTTTAATAATATGATGTGACGCAAGAATATCCCCATTTAAAATGTTTGAGTTTTTGCCCGTTTCATGCTTTTGTATCTGTGTCTAAAATGGAGCAGCAGTGACACCTGTTGCCAAAATATAAACCACACATCATCTGTGCATTTTTCTTTTGTTGGTAACTGCAGCTTTGATGACTCATTGTACAGAATATAAAGCTAGTGAAGTTGATATAATAAACTTTATAACAGAATTTGACTTGAGATGACCAAAAACAGTGCACTCATCGTTCAACCAATATCTGTAATATCTGTAATACCTGTTTGGTAAGCTTTTTGGCTGTTTTCGTAAATTTAAACATAAAAGTCTTTATCAACAGTTTTTTAGTACTTAAAAAAGCCCAATACAAGGGAGCTGTTTTTGTAAACTTAGGTGTAAAAGCCTTGTTCAACGCATTTTTTAATTTAAAAAAAAAACTCACTGTGTGTTTGGGGGGGGGGTTACTGGTGAATGGTGGTGGGGGGGGGGGTAATGCGTCGTTGGAATCATGGATGCCCTGGAATATTGGGAACCCATTTTGGACACCCTATGTTCGAAATCCTGGATGAAGCCCTGTCAGACACCCCCACATCTTATGGACTGGAGCCTAAGGCTTTTGATGTGGCAATGTCCCTTTTCTGAGCCCTTGGGGTTAACCATGTGGATTCACAAAGAAGAAAACTGTTTGATAGTGTTATTCAGTGAACATGCCAATAGGGTTTACAGACCTAAAGATACACCAAGACTAGCTTAGAGGATGTCCCTTTTAAAAGTAGCCTGTCAAGTCTATTCATAAAGACATGCCCTAGCTTAAAAGTAGCTTGTCAAGTCTATTCATAAAGACATGCCCAAGGTAATTGAGCAAGTAAATCTTTTTTACAATATGCTTTCCCACGGCAATAAAGGTCTCGATATAACGTGCCCATATTTTGAAAACCAGTTTGATGCCCATTATTTAGTGGAGAAAACAGGTTCTCAAAGTTCGGGCATATATCAGACCATTACCGTTTCCCACTATTGTAGTGAAGCTCCGTTTTTAGCAAAGTTTCATATGTGGGTAAGGTTAAGTTCAATAGTCAATCTGCAAGCGAAACTTTGCTGAAAAGTGTAGGATTTAAAAGTGAAGCTTTGGTAGTCACCAAAACTGTTGTGTAGTGGGAATGGTTAGAGCTAAAATTTGGTGACATCATCGGTGGAGGTTGAGGCAAAGATATAGGATGATGCTAAACTCAATGTCATACCATAGATATCCTGCAAAACTTGTTCAGTTTACGTTGGCCCATTTCAATTTCATTAACACTGTTAACTGGCGGTAGAACAATTTTCAGTTCAACCTCGATTCCACCACTCAATATTTGCTTGAGATTACAAATCATCTGCGCCGTCTGAAATTTTTCTCTGATGACGGGATCGCCATATGGCGATAACTTAGACATTGCTGTCTTGTGGGAAAGGTAATTGAAGTTTCAGTAAACGGAAGGTACCCTATAAGAAAGCACCTTGAGAAAGTACTGCCCTGTAATTATTCCCAACTGATTAGATTTATTGTATTGAAAACACAAAGGGTATGGTGATGCACTGTCAGCAGGTCGTTGGGGTAAGTGGGGTGTAATTTGTTACAACTTATAAGTGGTGAGAAAACTGGTTCTCAAAATGTATGACCCCTGAAAGTGATCACTTCTTGTTTTGTGTTCAGCTAGATTGTGACCTGCACGTGTAAGTATTATTTTTGACTTAATTAATGGCTTCATTCTTTTTTGTCTTTCCATTAAATTGAAGTTTTAGCATAGCTTTATAACGTGCTCGTAAAAACAATAAATCCTGTTCAGGTGCTCCTCCATTAAAATTTCACTGCATTCTTTATGGGTATTAAGATCACCCTGCAGTGGCAGACAGAAGTCAAATCTTGTGTTGCTGAAGCAAGTTACACAATGAAGGTTGGGACATATTTAGGAATGAGCAGCAGTTGCAATGCCCATTGCATAATTCTCTTTTTCTGTTGTGACAATAAATTCTATTCTCATGAGCTGCTCCCCCATTAAAATCTGATTTTTGCCATTTAAACAATGAAAAATTTCAATTTTCAATGATATATTTAGTTTAATTGTCTAGAGTGTCTAAAATGGTCAGGAAAATGTTACCATGGACAGGCAGCAGATATCTCTGACACACGTTTCTGTTCCATAATGGACTCACAAAATAAGCTTGTCATAAAAGTGCAGGCGCTTGGATAAGTGTCTGATATAATCCCAATGGGTGAAAATCAAGTTGCCAGTTCGGAAATGTTAAGTCTAGCTCTAATATTGCATCAAGAATTTTTTTCTTGCTTATTTGGTTCAATTTACTCTCAAAACAGGGACTAGAGAATTTTTAGTGGGATATGGCACGTGCCTGGCGATTTATCAGTGATTCAATTGGGTTTATCATTAATATGAAATATGTATTAATTACTTCCTTATCAAATAGCAGTTGATTGATTTTCTTGTCAAACATTCTGGCACAATAACTGTGATCACTACGCAAGTCCTGGTGGAACTTGAATAAATAAATCAAGGAATCCAAGTTGCGAAAAGGTGTTGACCAAAGACTTGATTGCAGTACTTGTTCACTTCTTAGCTGCCTGTGATTGGAGTGGATTTTTGTAATGTCATTACCAATCACCAAAAAGGGCAATTACTGCCAAAGTACTGCTTTACTACAATGTTTAGTCAGGAAAATTAGACTTGTTCTGTGTAAATGGTGAAATTAAAGGTAAGTATGCAAGTTTATAATATGATGTAAATTTACCAAAACCAAAAGTTTCAAATTGCAGGTAAGTGAGCTTCATAGATGGGACTTTACCTATTTCACCAATCTTGTGCAAAATGTTTGTGTTTTTAAAAATTTTTTTTGGCCTTACCAATCATACTGGCTGCATTCAGAATTTTACTTGTCATAACAGGGAAATTTATTTTGTCTATAGTGTACATTGCTGTACGTTCTTCAAATACTGCCGACCATTGTTGGTGACTGATGTAAAACACTAACATACTATGACTTGAAAAGATGTTTTCATTGAGATATTTTACAAAATGACATTGCACATTGCTGTATTATGTCCTTAGAAAAGAATCCTTACCCCATTCGTTTTTCACTATTGTAATGCTCTAGGTCTTCTGGTTAGATTAGATTGGGTGCTGTAATATGACAAGGGGAATTAAATGATGTATTGTGCTGGAAACGAGTAATTACGTGACATTTATCATTCCTTTTGTGGACTAGGATATCGTGATGTTATCAAACTTAGATCATCACAGAGATTTATAGGACAGGAAAACTGCATGCATTATCCATGCAATAATGAAAAGATTCTTTCAATTGCAATACACATCTTAATTCTGTAGTCATGACAACAGCAACTTAATTTAGACATCTGACTAGTCAGTCATTTAAAACAGCTCTAAACTGGTGCTTTCTGATAAAAAAAAACAAGTTTTTATTTAGACCTGACTGTTATGAAATTAGTCGCAAATTGCTCCTGGGTCAAATTAGAAGTGATTTCAGGAATTTGAAAGTTTGTTGTTACTTGATAACATGAAAGCTCATAAAATTTCAGGTCATGCTTGAACTGAAATTTGATAAGCTTGGTCTGAAAAAAATAATGAACTGTCAGTTCTTTACAAGCTCGGGCATCACTTGTGCACTGGGTGAGGAACAAGATGAGGTGAATTTCATAATGGTTAATGGACTAATCAGAATTTTAAGCTATTTTAATAAAATAATGAAATTTCTGGATGCACTTCGCTCACTGACTATGAAAACTCACTCTCATAAAAAAATTCAACACATTTCTATAAGTGAGATGGACATAGTCTTTCAAAACACACCTGAACTAAGGAATGCATGGTTAACTCTTCAAAGGCATTTAATTCAACTGAACATGATCAATTTAACACTTTTCAATGGAGCAGGCCCACTAAATAATCATACTTAATTCCTTTGATGTCTTTTCAGGTTTTGTAGCCTTTATTACTGGACTCATCAAATTCTGTACCAGGCAGTCTAATCATAATCATCTGGTTGATGACATTGATAGTTTACCTATTAATGTGTGAATTCCCAGAATACACTCAAATGACTGGCATGAAGAAACAAGTGTTGCTTCATTCACTTGATTTGATGGATTCTTCAGGATATAACGTGACATAACTTAATTGAAATGAGACATGGACTGGTGAAAATTGTCATGACTCCAAGGATTCAGCAGCTGACAAATGACAGTTGACCAAGTGTCTTTGTGTGTGTGTCCGTCTTATCAGCAGGAAGGAAAATGATTCGCTCAAGTCAAATGGGTGACTTTTGATTGTTGCACTTTTTTCTGCATTGAAAACACTCTTGTCGTCATTTTAACTCCATCATGCATTACAAAAGCTTCCCACCTTGGACCCAAGTGATCATAGTAACACTACTGTTGGCAACGAGATCTTCTGCATTGTTTGCAAACTACAGTGGTGATGTTTTAGTGGGATCACTGTTTCCTATTCATTCTCATGAATTGCTGCTGACAAATATGCGAGACCAGTGCGGTGACATACAGGTTGAGGATGGCATATTACCTCTGGAGGCTTTGCTGTACACTCTTGACGAAATCAACAATTCAAGTCTGTTACCTGGATTTACACTTGGGACTATTGCACTGGACAGTTGTGATAGCGACACACATGCTTTGGGACAAGCTGTAGAGTTTGTTAAAATTTTGGTTACCAGGGCAACGCACGGAGATGTAGCATTTGTGTGTGCTGACAATAGTAAACCAATACTGAAACCTGGAGTGGAGGAGTTTAATAAAGTGGTCGGAGTTGTTGGTGGATCATCCAGTAGTGTCTCCATCGCTGTTGCAAACTTGTTACGTCTGTTCAATGTTCCACAAGTAAGTTATTTTTTACTTCAGATTCCTTTAGACTAAAGCAAAATGCTTAAAATAGAATTTGATTTGTAGCACACCCACTTAGCAGAATATGGTACTTGGTGTTATGTTGAAGTAATCAACTGTATTTTTGAGGGGGATGCTGTTGGAAAATTAGGACATACACACATTTAGAGAGTGGACTCGAAAAAATGAACCCATTCAGGTTTGTTGGGAGCTTCCATGAAAAAGTCACCTTTTATTAAGCTTTTGATCCAGAAACGCATTTTTTTGCAGTGGCTAATTCCATCAACCTAACCCTTTGGTAGGAATTCATGAATAGCAAAATAAATGTTTAACCATTAAGCTTGAAACATTATAAAAGGAGATATGTTATCAAAAATGAGTACTTTGCAACAGTAGTTTTGAAACCTGTAGATTTGTGTAGTTGTAAAAAAACTGAAAACAAACTCACAACGTGAACTCTTTTGTAAGATTTTTTGGAAAATGGACCCTTTTGTAGGGAAATTTGTTAGAAAAGGCACCCTTTTGTTGGGAAACTGGTGGTGAAGAAATCACCCTTCCGAGCAGTGCATCCTGTAACATGTATTGGAGTATACCTTTTGGTGTAATGTTCAAAAAGAACTGTAATATGTTTTTAAGATTACTTATCTATTTTGACGTTTTGTCAAAGTTGTTCAACTGCTTCATTTTTGCTATTTGAAATAAAAAGTTCATCACCTGTTTATTTTGAGGCTATTGTGGATTGTTTGACAGTTAACTAAGGAATGCGTGTCAGTATGGAGTTTCGATGAAATTACTTTCAAACAAATGACAACTTCATGAATCCTAAGTTACCTGTTATCAACTTCTCCCCATTTATGCTTTGTCATGTACGGGAGGAATTTCAAGTGATTATAAAAGTACCTCTGCAGCTGGTGTAAGTACTCTCAAGTTTCTTTTACTGAATTTCTAATTTTCTCATACCAGGTAAGAACAATCTACACTCTCTGTCTAGAATGGCGATTTTGTGAACTTTGTACGAACCAAGTGGTCCGGTGTCACATTCAATTACTGAACTTTTAAACTAAATTGTCCCACTTGTTATTGTTATGGTAAACAGCTACTGGTGTGAATGGAACTTTTTCCAAAATATCTTGGTCTTCATTTATGAAAAATTCTTGCTACAAAAAATTGTATAATGGAGGCAAAATGCCAACTCTAAATCGGACCATTTTGGGACAATTAAATTAATTCACATCTATCGTTGACCTTTGCTTGATCGATAATGTACAGTGACTGAAATACTGTAATACCAACTCACCACATTAAAACATAGGCAGGTTTAGAGGGTCAAGGGCTTGGCCCCGCCTCCTTACCCAACCAAAGAAGCCAACAGATGTTGTTTTTCCTTTGTAAACTATGGTTAAATTGGCATGTAATCCTTGCGACATCCTAGATATGCCAGCTGTGACTTTTCCTCAGAGTACAGTTAAATTACCATTATTATTTTTATTTACCTATAATGATGAAATCACCAATTGAATAAAATATCAATATAAGAAAATTCTTCTTCAAATACACTTCCATTGAGGTTGCAAGTTAAGTTTTTTGTTTCCTGATATTGACCTAGTTACTTGTCATACCTACAGGTGAGTTACCTATCTACAAGTCCAGACCTGAGTAATAAGGACACGTTTACTTACTTCCAAAGAACTGTGCCATCAGATGTGAATCAAGCACAGGCCATTGTTGAAATACTCAAGTAAGTCACTACAACACGATAATGAACGTCAGTGGTGGAAAGCACTGCATCCTGTTTTACAGATTATGAAAAGGTCTTGGTTATCCCAAATGGGGTCTTCCTTAAAACAGCATTAAATCCTTGTTTTCTGTAAAAAAGTCAGTTTTCATGTAGGCCACTTATCCTTATTAAATTGGTTTGGAATGTTCTCTAATCAAACTAGGTGTGATTTCGCGACTTAGATTAATGGTAAGTAACTGACAGTTCACTGTTTCTTCAGATTAAGCTTAATAAAATTTCAGATTACTGCATAACCTGAAATGTTATGAGCTTGGTCTAATGAAATACATACGACAAATCCTACACTAACATTTGGGGTTTTGTTACCCCAACGCCTCAGTGAGCCTGAGCCAGACCGTGACTACGTAACCCATCCTAATCAATTCACAAATTAGTGCTCCTGCATTAAGCCACAATACTGAAGAAAAACTACTTGCTAATTTCTTTTATAAGGCATCGATTTTAAAAATTCAAAGATGAATACTATTTACTTTTCAATTTTAAAAACAGTCATGTTGGTCATTTGCCTTACTTATTGTTCGTTTTTTGACTTTGAAACCCGTACGCTAAATATGCTAAACAGGCGTGTTGGTTTATGGCCTCAATTGTCTCATCCAGCACGTTCAGCCAAGTCCATGAATAGCCATCAACTCACATGCCGAGGACTTTGCTGGATTCTCTGGGGTAAACAGTGCATGCTTTCTTGTCCACTTTTGTGCAAATCCTGTCAGTGTAAGATTTGCTCAATGAATGAACTGTCAGTTCTTCCCTAGTCCTGAGATCACTTCTGAACTAGTTAAGGTGAAAGACAAGAACAATTTCATAGCGGTAACTATCCTACATCAAAACTTGCTTTTTTGACAGATAGCACAGGTTTAATACCGCTTCAAGCTTCTGAAAAATTCTCTCCTTAGCTAGTTGAAAAATTTTTGTGGAAGAATAAATGTTGGTCCAAAAGTCAACAAAAAGCTTCATTTGTGAATGCTCAAGGATAATAAAGTGCTGATGATAGCCGAGTGATATTAATTCTATCTTGATGTGGTTGATATTTTAAAGTGCTTAAAACCATTATTTACGAAATAATGAGTTTTGACATCTGACTTAACATTGTCACCATCATCAAACCTTCCTTTATAGCCCTGCATATCCCAACCATCAATTCAATGTCCCAAAAACAAGAAAGTTTCTTAGCTCCACCAACATGAGTGTGACATGAACTTTCCCAGCACCGGTGCAATGTCCACCAATGCGCAAATTTCTTGTACATACATGTGTAATATTTGCACTTCTCTGTGGTCCCATGGCAAAGTGACAAGACCCACAGCATGCTCAAATACTGAGTTGTTACTACCACTGCAAACACAACACCTGATCATTCTTTAATATAATATAAATCATGGGAAAACGAGTAGCTAACGACTTTTCACATTAAACGAATTGGAGGAGGACTAATGCTTTGATAGGTAGTCCTGATTCTACGCAGTTGCTATCTCGTAACTCGAGATCAGCTAATTAACATATTGTCAGGTAGTTTTTGCGGATGTTCTAATTTGAGAGCTGATCGACTGGTGGGGCTGCTTTTGATATGAAATAGGTGTTTTTAAGCACTTTAATACTTCCTTGATATGTCAGTAATACAGGCTACCGTATTCTGCATATAGCGATTCCAAAAGTGGCAAAATGAAATAATACCATTACAAATAAGTTAGCACCAAGACAGCCCTTAGGAGAAATTTTAACCCAATGTCCTCATTATAATGTTCTATAAGATGATAAATCCTGTATAGACTCTTTTTCATTGTCTTGATAGTGGATCAATACACAAACGTACTGAAACAGAAAGACACCTAGTCAAGGTTTCTTAATGCAAATGGGACAGTATTTGTTAACCGAATAGTGCCATTTACACTTACGAAGTTGACACGGAACAAGTTGTTCCAGTGTGTAAACGGACTGACACTGCGCAAATTGACACCGCAGTGACAAATTTTTGCCACTCGTTTGTGAGGTAGAGTAATTTGCGCACGAACATCTTGCGCCGTGTCAATTGTAAGTCTAAACGCGAAACTGGAGTAAGACAGAAAGGATCATCTCTACTGCACTTGTGCAATGACCTACGTACGGGTTCTTATTGTGCAACTCTCTTGTAAACCTGCGCATGTGCGATCCAGTCTCTCCAGCCTTTAATTTCCGTCTTGCAACGGTTATTGAGTTGTGTGTTTAAACGGCCACTTGACACGTGTCAATTTGCTCCGTGTCAGTTGTGGCGGGCCAAAAGTTTATGTCTAAACGGGTCTACTGACACCTAGTCAAGGTTCCTTAATGCAAATGGGAGAGTATTTGTTAACAATGTGTCAACAACATTGTGAAGTTTTATTCCACTCTTTTTCACTGTTGGGTACACTATGTGACTGTAGATTTGAAATAACTAGTCTTATACCACAATATTAGCGTCAAATGGCAAATACAACCGTGTAATAACCCATAAAGTTATCTCACTAGTGAGATATCGATTTGGCGGGAAACCGAGGACGGGGTCGAACCCGGGACCCTAATATTGCTAGTCGCCGACTTTACCGCTACACCACGCAGCGACTGACGTCATCAAGAGTGAAAATAGAATACTTAAATGAGCACGCGCAATAATCGCACGTTCAATAAACCACATTGTACTGTACTTATACGCTATGAAAAATAAGACACATAATTTCCATAAAAATGATATCTTAATTCGGTGAAATTTTTCTCTCATGTCCTCTTACTTGTAAATCACCGATCTCTAGTTTGAATGCGGGTATCGTGTCGTCAGGATTTTTGACTTGAGAATTATATTCAGTTACCAGTGGTAACCTACTTTAGCAGACGATAATTTCCCGGTCGAAGTTTAGCGTGAAAAAANTATTCTATCTTGATATTTTAAAGTGCTTAAAACCATTATTTACGAAATAATGAGTTTTGACATCTGACTTAACATTGTCACCATCATCAAACCTTCCTTCATAGCCCTGCATATCACAACCATCAATTCAATGTCCCAAAAACAAGAAAGTTTCTTAGCTCCACCAATATGAGTGTGACATGAACTTTCCCAGCACCGGTGCAATGTCCACCAATGCGCAAATTTCTTGTACATACATGTGTAATATTTGCACTTCTCTGTGGTCCCATGGGAAAGTGACAAGACCCACAGCATGCTCAAATACTGAGTTGTTACTACCACTGCAAACACAACACCTGATCATTCTTTATTATAATATAAATCATGGGAAAACGAGTAGCTAACGACTTTTCACATTAAATGAATTGGAGGAGGACTAATGCTGTGATAGGTAGTCCTGATTCCACGCAGTTGGTATCTCGTAACTCGAGATCAGCTAATTAACATATTGTCAGGTAATTTTTGCGGATGTTCTAATTTGAGAGCTGATCGACTGATGGGGCTGCTTTTGATATGAAATTTGTGTTTTTAAGCACTTTAATACTTCCTTGATATGTCAGTAATACAGGCTACCGTATTCTGCATATAGTGATTCCAAAAATGGCAAAATGAAATAATACCATTACAAATAAGTTAGCACCAAGACAGCCCTTAGGAGAAATTAAATGTCCTCATTAGAATGTTCTATAAGATGATAAATCCTGGATAGACTCTTTTTCATTGTCTTAATAGTGGATCAATACACAAACGTACTGAAACAGAATGACACCTAGTCAAGGTTTCTTAATGCAAATAGGACAGTATTTGTTAACGGAATAGTGTCATTTACACTTACGAAGTTGACACGGAACAAGTTGTTCCAGTGTGTAAACGGACTGACACTGCGCAAATTGACACCGCAGTGACAAATTTTTGCCACTCGTTTGTGAGGTAGAGTAATTTGCGCCCGAACATCTTGCGCCGTGTGAATTATAAGTCTAAACGCGAAACTGGAGTAACTGAAGACAGAAAGGATCATCTCTACTGCGCTTGTGCAATGACCTAAGGTACGGGTTCTTTGTGCAACTCTCGTCATTTGTAAACCTGCGCATGTGCGATCCAGTCTCTCCAGCCTTTAATTTCCGTCTTGCAACGGTTATTGAGTTGTGTGTTTAAACGGCCACTTTACACGGGTCAATTTGCTCCGTGTCAGTTGTGGCGGGCCAAAAGTTTATGTCTAAACGGGTCTACTGACACCTAGTCAAGGTTCCTTAATGCAAATGGGAGAGTATTTGTTAACAATGTGTCAACAACATTGTGAAGTTTTGTTCCACTCTTTTTCACTGTTGGGTACACTATGTGACTGTAGATTTGAAATAACTAGTCTTATCATTGACCTTAACATGTTGGTCTGGAAATATTGACCTGTCATACCCCCTTATTACATTTTTGCAAAGGATTACCTTAATTAACATTATTTGGAGAGTCAAAGAGGCAGCATAAGGTTTTTGCACAATGTTCCAATTTAGCAGTGCATCTTCATATGGCCTGGGAACAACCATACGCTAAAATCTCACTGTTCAAGTTTGTACAAACATAATTTCCAAAATTCCCCGCTTTTCTTTTTCAAAATCATCTAAAATAGTTGTGAATGCTCACACACAGTTATTCAAAACATTGTCTGCTGGTAATGATTGAACATAAGAAAGTATTAATTTGGTGCGGATTATCTTTTACAAGAAAATGCGAAAATGAAATTGCTCTTGTCTGCCGCAGTTATTGTGTCCTAAATATTATGAGATTTTACCATATTCAAGATGGTTCAGGTCTAGAGCAACATTTAATTTCCAGTCTTGAATTGCACACACTCCACATGCATAGTATTGTGTTTGCCATTTATTACAGAAACACATTGTTAAGTACTAGATATTGCCATCATTTGTAAAGTTGTATCTTAAGCACACTGTAATTACATAACATTTATTGCCCTACTGTTGACACAACACCTGCCAACTTGTGTAGTCCAATCAGCCTTGATGTGATTTTAACAAAAGGAGGTTAATGCTTTAATTGGAGATTCGTTAATGATGTGTGTTGCGTCATGTCCACACTATGGGTTTCTGTAGAGCTATCCCCCCCCCTCCGAGTCAGTCAAGGGTCCATACTAGACACCCTACAACGGCCTTGCGACAAGGGGTCCACTAAAGGATTAAGCTCCCTATGTATGTAACTGAGAAAGAGTGTAGATGCCTTGTCTACAGGTTTGCAACCAAACATGACTTTTGGACAGATCTGACTACTACTAATCCCCCCTAGTGGTAACCTCGGAGTTCCTCAGGACGGACTTTTGTGAAATTTAATGGCAAATAAGTTTTCATTTTTAGATTTATTCAATATATTCTGCACCACATAGTGACCATTTTTATTATTCGAATTCGTTTTGGTGTCCGCAACCGAGATCTATTCTTAAACAGATTGAAAAATCATGTGTTCAGTTACTGCTGAGACGATCATGCACGGCTGCCAATATTGATTTTCGGACAGGTACGTCATGTTTGTCACATACCCTAGAAGCAATTTTGTTTTTTGCATCCAGATGGCTGTCTCAACTCTGAAATTTTGCAAGTGTTTTCCTATGAATGTGACAAAGGATGACTACAGCTTTTGGACAGATCTAACTACTGTTGTGCCCCAAAGTCACAATTTAGTTTTTATAGATATTCAGAGTTACATGATGTTTTTCATGAGCTTGAGCAAATAAGTTTTTATCATGGAGAAGACAATGGATTTCCAATTTGGATGAATTCTATGGATTCCATGCCACATAGTGGCCATTTGAAGTATTTTTGAGTCTGTTTTTGTCACCAGACTTCAATATCCGTTAAATCACTCAGAGCATTTCAAAATTGGCAAACGTGTTTTTACTAACAAGAGCACGACAAAATGTCTGTGTGAGTTTTGTTTTAGACATTCTAGATGACTCTCTCATTACTTCAATACAGACAAATGTTATGTCCAAGTAATTGTGATAGGTGAAATTCCTACGGTGACTCGTCTAACGCCTGAAAAGGTGTGTGTAATTCAAAGAGTGCGTGCACTCATTACAGAACAGGTCCATCTACAGTAGTCGTCTCACAGCAATACTGAGACTGGTCCCTGCACCGCAGATGTGGGATGGTGCTGTTGTTTTCCCTAGATTCAGTTTTCCACATCAAGCCAATTATGCACATGTCGTTTGATTACCTGCAGCCTGCTGTGCCTTGCTTGTCTAGTCTCCTGCTGGTTTGTGCATAGTGAATGTGGATTAGATGCATGACTCTTTCACACATGTATAAATATGACATTGATCCAAGTCCTCAAATCTTTGTGAGACTGGTTCTTATCATTTTTCGTTTAATTTCTATAACTGCTTTAGATCATAACTGAAATGTATATACTTTTTGCCATCTACTTGCATACTGGGGAACTGCACGGTTATTTCATTCTACATACACGCCCACAGAGTAATGATGGGCCAGGTGACTACGTGTTAAATACTGACGATGTATTCGTCAATCACGGAGGGGCCTCCGTTAATAATCTCCAAAATTTATTCGATACTAGTGATGAACATGAATTTTTTACAAACAAAAATTCCCTGTACTATGATATTGACTGCTTAGATATATTTCTTGGCAATCAAAAGACAGATTTCTGATTGCTCAGCGTAAATATTCAGTCTCTGCGTTCTAAATTTGATCAGCTTCAGGCTATTTTACAAATTTTAAAAAACAAACATTTATTTTTGACTGCATCTGCTTACTTAAGTAGGATGGATTTGGATGACAATTACAGTTTTTACAATTTAGAAGGTTACCATGTGATAAAAAAGACTTAGAAACTGACTGTTCCAGGCATGGGGGTTTGGTTATTTACGTCAGAGATACGATTACTTTAAACAATGTTGAAATAATGAATAATAAAAATACATATGAAGGTTTAGTAATTAAACTGAAATTGAGCACTCATAAACATTTCACCACATTTAACATATATAGACCCCGTCGAAAGCTAAGAGACACTTTGATGACTTCATGTTTGACTTTATTCCATCAATCTCAAAGTTCATTGTTAAAGACGGTGACATTTTGATAGCTGGTGACTTCAATGTCAATTTACTACAAACTTTCAATAATACAAACTTTGATATTTTTTACCATTTGTTAAACCTGTCTCTTCTTTCTAAGATAACCTTTCCTACTCGTCTCACCAACAACACGTGTACTCTTATTGATCAAATTTATACAAAATTCTCTCCAACCACGTACATGTCCAAGGCTGGTATACTGTTAAATAATTTATCGGAGCATTGCCCCATATTTATTTTTGTCTCTCAATATTAAGAACAAAAATAAACCTAATCAACCTAAATTTATTTAGATAAAGTATGAGTCAAAAAAATCTCATGACAATTTTAAAACTGATTTGGCTTCAATTGACTTTGAGTCAGTCTTAGATAACGATTTGTCTCAAAATCCTAGCATCAGTTATAGTCACTTAGGAACAATTATTTTAGATTTTGTAAATAAACATTTTCACTCCAAAACCAAACGTTTCAACAAGCATAAACATAAACTCAACGACTGGATTACATTTGGTATATTAAAATCAATAAAGGCGCGAGACAAAATCTATAAAAAAATGAAAACCACATCTCATGATTCTATTTTTTCTCGCATTTACTCAATAAGACTGCAAAAGTATAACAGTAAACTTAAATCTGTAATAAAAGAAACCAAATGTATGCACTACGAAAAACAGTCCAAGCAGCACAAACATTATATATGCCAAACTTAGCAAGTCATCAAAAACATATTTTATAATTCATCCTTCAGAACTGTTCTCCCTCAGTTTATTAAATCTACTACATCTGGACACGTTACTGGTAAACAGAAAATAGCTGAACAGTTCAACAACTCTTTTATTAACATTGGTAAGAATTTGGCTTCCCCGTTACGGATATGCAATGAAAGTTTCAAAAATTCACGGTTCCCCAGACTGTGACTTTAAGTTTAAAACCATCGATGACGACGAAGTACTGAAGGTAATGAAAAATCTAAATCCAAAAGGCCACGACAGGCAGTGATGGCCTATCGTGTTCATTTATCATAAAGTACTCGAACGTATGCAAACAAATTTCTATTATTATAAGCCAATCCCAACTCACACGGTTTTTTCCCCAATGGTTTGAAGGTAGCTAAGGTAATCCCTATTTATAAAGGTAATGACTCCAACAGTAACTCTCTTGTTAACTACAGACTAATATCTATTCTACCCACAATTTCCTAAGTTTTTGAAAAAATTGTTCATGATTAAGTCTATTCTTATTTTTCTCATAATAATCTTCTAAAAAATCCCAGTATGGTTTCAGGCCCAACCACTCCACTGAAATTGCGGCTACTGAATTCGTGCGCTCTCTTTACAAAAATTTAGACAAAGCTTTGAACCAAATTTCAGTATTCATGGATCTTTCTAAAGCCTTTGATACCATTGATCACGATATCCTCTTAAAAATAAAATATTACGGGTTTTCTAATAACAAATTTTCTTGGCTTGAAAATAGAAAGCAGTTCGTCTGCCTTGATACTGTCACTTCATCCCAACTTGACATTTCTGCAGGTGTTCCACAGGGATCTATTCTAGGACCTCTCTTATTTTTAATCTATGTAAATGACATCACTTTCTCTAGCAAGGCACAGTTAATTATGTATGCAGACGACACATGCCTGTTCATTCCTTTCCAAATTAACAAAAATCATAGCTTCAACGTTCAAACGATCAGAATTAATAATACCCTACAAGGTGTTTTTGATTGGCTAAATACCAATAACTTATCACTCAACATAAGTAGAACTAAATTTATACTATTTTGATTTCCCAAAAAATCAGCAAAGGTGACAACCCTCTAATCCAAATCAGCAATGAACTTATTGACAGAGTTGAAATTTTAAATTTTTTAGGAATTTTCGTTGACGGTTGTCTTTCCCGGAACAAGCATGTTCAGAAAATTTCTAACAAAATTGCCAAAACTGTGTGCGTCCTCTCTATACTGAAACACTATTTTCCCAAACACTCACTGACACTCCTGATGATACACAATGCTCTTATACTATCACATCTATATTTTGGTATAACACTATGGAGGTTTAATAATTGTACGAGATTGAAACTTCTGCAGAAAAAAGCTTTGAGAAATGTTACCAGTTCTTCATTTTTTTCACACACAGAACCAATTTGTAGGGAAATCAAAACACTTCTCCTTGACGACATATTTAACCAAGCTTGTCTAAAATTCTTTTACAAATTCAAACGTAATCAATTGCCTATTTACTTTTATAATAACAATTTTTTTCAATTACACCAGTCACTAAGAGATCTTCCTAGAATATGCAGTCAACAACCCATCCTAAAACTGCCCTCCTTCAACAGAAAAAGCTGTGAAAATATATTAATGTTCAATATACAGAATCTACGGTAATGAACAACTGTATCCTTTCAGATAATTGTAACAGATAAAATCAACACGCATAGTTTACATGGGTTCTCCTTGTATTTAAAAAATTACATATTAAGCACTTACAGCTCTCAGTGTAACATTCTGCATTGTTATGCATGTTCTAATTGAAGTAACAGTGATCACCTGCCTAACATCTTAGTCATATGCTTTAACCGTGTGGTCTCCCTTGTATCAATAGTCTCTGTGTTTTATTCTTAGTAAAATCATTAATTTACACTTTAAATAAACTTGCATTGTATCTTATTGTTGTGTATGTAATACAAGAGATCGTTTGTAGAACATATGTTTATTGTATCGCTAACACCAAACTACTGCAACACAGGTCTACAGGCTAATAGTATATAAAATGTCAGATAGTCGCCAGGTGGCGTTGTCACTGCTCTACTGTAATCATAACATAACACTTATTCAATTGTATATATACTTATTTCTGTTGTTATTTATATTGTTTTTCTTAATTGTTAATATCTATCTAATTTATAGTTACTCGGTGGTCAGCTATTATCGGCCCGTACCTTTGCTGACCACCCGGTCATATAACAATGTATGTTTTATATGATTTTAAAAAATAATGGTCTCTCTCTCTTACATTGATTTTCTGACTAGTCCAACTGCTGTGGTGCCCTCTTGTGGCATTTCTGCATCTACAAGTGTATCTGCTGAGCCCCTTTCAGGATCTTTGCAAAATATGGCAAGATTATTCTTAGATGAAGATTTTTGGATGGATCTGACAACTCCTGTACCTCCTCCTTAAGGAGCAATTTGATGTTTTTACGATTGCGTCTGTGTCTTTAGAGTTCCTTAAATCTTTATTATGAAATTTCCCAAATAGCCTTCTGCTAGGAGATGACGATTGCGGTGTTCCCATTTTTTATGGGTTCAATGTATTCTGTGTCATCTAGTGGCCATTTTTATGATACTAATGCATATCCCTAGAATCATATCATTTATGGTGCAGCCATGGGTGCATTTCAACATTTTGCATTGTTCTCATTTATAAATTGTGTAGTGGTCGATGTAAGAGATTCACACAAAAATTTCAATGTCTCGAGATGTTCCTGACAACTTTTGCATACCAAACTTAGGGTCAAGCGATGATGCTTTTGAATTCCCATAATCCTGAAGAGTAAGTGAAATGTTTTCAATAAAGAAGCCCTCAATTGGCACATTGTTAGGTTGCTTTAATGTTTATGCATTTGTATTCACTGGCACTGAAGAGCTGAGTTGCAAAACATACCCTTAAACTGTACTCTTGCCCATGGCGAAGGTCGCAAGCTGGTCGCATAGATTGGCGTATCCGGCCATTGTTCTCTTTGCTTTTCTTTGTTACAATAAAGATAATGGCAAGCATTTATCGGTAACACTACAGGCTGATGTGCACCCAAGGTACGATATCCATGTGACCTGAATTGTTATATCCAACAAAGACACAACAAAGAAAAACAGTAGTAGCGTCTCTTAGGTGATGACCATGCCATACGCTTAAGCCCGTCGCCTGGATGTCACAAATTAAAGAATATCTTGCGACCTCCATGAGGCGTCATTTGGCATGGGTAACAAAAATTAGTTGACAGGTTACCATCACAGAGTCTCTTTTATTACGTGCATGAAAGCAATACAAACATGTTTGTAATTGCATGCATGCAGCATTTTTATGAAAATTATGATTTTTTATGAAGACCACATTATATTTCACAGTTTTGTTGCCCAAAATCAAGACTTCGGTTTTATAAGAAATGTTGATGTTTTCATTTTTAACAACTGCTTAGGCTAAAAGGCCTTAAAAGAAAAATCCTAGCTGTAGCTGATGGCTAAAATGAATAAACAGTTTGCAACTTTTATTGAGGACAAATAAAACAACACAAGACCAGTGCTACCATCAGACTAGATAGGTACTAACTAGGAGTTGGATATGAAGCTTGAACCGGTGTAGAATATTTGCCCAAATAATAGGATTTATGTCAGAGTGCTGTAAATCTCATTATACAAAAAATCTAGTTTGTAGAAATTCCAGTGATCTCATTGAAAATTACATTTTTAGAAAAAACGCAGTCACATGATCATAAACGTCTGGGTGTTATTTTTAGCAAGTGATAAGATTCTGTAATTATCAAGGTTTTAAAAAAAATTTATAGAGGTTTTCATGCTGAAGATCTATATGAAAGTTTTCATATTGGTCCTGTATATTTCATGACGATTTCATGAGTTTAGATGGACAACCTGTATTTTTTCTAACGGTCATAAGCTTTCCCAATTTTTCATGGCATTCTAATATTCATGATCATATTTCAGCTTTTGTCATAAAGCATTAAGTTTATAATCGGTGATTATCATTGTTATTATGTATTAATGTTATTATTGTTTTTGCCACAGTAACTAACATTTTATTGTCATTTTTGTTATTATAATTATACCACTGAATGTTTTTCCCTACAGGAGATTTCGTTGGACATATGTTTCCATGCTGTTTGATGACACAAACTACGGAGAAAAACTCAGTGGTGAATTTCAAAAGTTCGCTGAGAGAAATGGTATCTGTTTGGCTGTTCAGCGAAGGATTTCGGTTGGCCCTTTGTCGAATAGAACCAAACGTTTTGATGAACTCTTCAGAGACATACAAGCAAAACCAGACGCCAAAGGTAACATGGATGTACCGCTCAGCATTACTGTAATTCTTGTCTGATTTGGCACAAAAATAATTGTGAAAATTGCCACTCATCCATTTTCCATAGGCAAATAATGGCAAATTTAGCAAAAGTTGTTTTACAATACCTACACAGCACAAACCATGCTAGTTTTAGACAATCACACATTTTCTTTTTTTAAAGAATATTGAGTTGCTTATGCTGTATTTATTACCTATGACAATTGCAGAGATAAGTCATCCACTTTCATGACCATCCTTGTTGGCAATCTGTGGTTCTAAATGCGACCAATAATAATTTAAAAAACTATAACAGATATTTTTGGGATTTCATCTTGAACATTTATATCAAACAGAATTTGATTGTGTAATTGATATCATTGTTTTGCTGTGAATGTACTTTTCTGTTTGACTTAAGTGCTGTTTACACTACATAAGTTGACACCGATCACCTGAAATGGAACGAGATGTTCTTAGTGCAAGTATGTAAACAGGACTGACCTGGAGCAAACTGACACTGCACTGACAACTTTTGCTACCCGTTCGTGAGGTAGAGCAAGATTGCTCCGTGTCAATTATATGTCTAAACGCAAAACTGGGGCAAGGCAGAAATTATCATCTCTACTGCGCTTGTGCAATGACCTACATACGGGTTCTCTGTCTCTGCAACTCCCTCCATTTGTAAACCTGCACATGTGCATTCCACTCTCCAGCCTACAACTTTCGTCTTGCCACAGTTAGTGAGTTGTGTGTGTAAATGGCCGCTTGACACCAATCAATTTGCTCTGTGTCAGTTGCGCTGGGCCTAAAGTTGATGTCTAAATGGGACTTATATGTTAATAAAAAAAATGGTCACGTGATCCAAACTGTGACAGAGTGATTTTAAGTCAAAAATGAAATTCTTCGTGCTTCCATAGTTTCAGAAAATATGTTATTTTACTAATAAAGTTCAAATCTATAGTTGTGTAGTCAGCTGAATACACTGATTTGTCAATGAGGTCCTACATAACCTCACTATGATAATACTTGTGCCTCATGCGTTCACAATACAGCTGTGTAGCACTCCATTTTGAGAACTGGAAGACAAAATATGTAACGTTATGCATTTAATATGTGAAATCAATACATGTTTATCTGTCAAGGTTTCCATTGAGTTTTGAATGATTTAGATTTGGCACTGCATTGTGATTTTGGTTATATTATTTTATTGAATTATCTTTAATGTAACATCAAACATGAGCATTTTAATCTGACAAATGTCCACTAATAGGTACTTAATGCATCCTGAAGCTTTCAAATATCCATGATTTGAACATCATCAATGAGTAGTTGTGTTTTATGGCACTTACCTCACTAGAGATTGATATGGTGAATTGAGGTTTTAATAACGTCCAATGCTCTTTAGACTTTTTTGTTTTTGTCAGTTTTTACATCTGTTTCCGTGGTCATGGAACCATATTTCCTTAACATGACTTATATAAGTTGTGTTTAAAAATTACACCACACTTACCTGGATCACCTTCAGACAGCGCCTTACCCTTTGTATTTTCAATGCTATAAACCTAATCTGGTGGAAACAAGGCCCAATACTTTGAAACAAAGGTTCACAGACTGTGTTATCTTGGGCATGTCTTTATGAATAGGTTTGACTTGCTGCTTGGCTAGGGTAAGGCAACTCCCCTAGGCTAGTCTTGGTGTAGCAAGGTCTGTAAATGCTAATATGCCATGATGTTGAAACACATATGCAGGGATATTGAGAATTTGGGCCAATTCTGAATGCTAGGCATAGTGTGTCCTAAACCACAATTTCGCTTCCAAACCATCAGAATTTAGTTCGCAAAGGAAAGTAGAACTATTCAGGGATGCGCATTAATACAACCATACTGAGGTAGAAAAAAATTAAATAGAAAACGAAGAAATAATTTGCTGGGAAATGGTACTAATGGTTTGTTTCACAGTTTCTCAGAAAACCACCTCACCTAAGCCATGTACAGTATGTTTGACTGGCTTGCTGACCACACAACCATTTCATGTCAAGTTGCGTGTTGCTGTAGTCAATAGAGTTAGTGATGTGGAGGGGTACTCCCATAGAAGATGTATATGAGACAAACCGCTCAAATGGATGATTTTTTCATGACCAGCTTATCTTCATAAGGGTGTCTTTTCTGACGAAATTGCCTGTGCATTTTTTAATTCAGTTCCCTTCAAAATGATTAACTTTGGGAGATTGAAACTCCTCAAAAGGGCAAAATTTCGAACTAGAAAAATTTACAGAATTTTCAATGTTCACGGGTGAGAAACAACATG